>PJEM01001480.1:30383-274053 GCA_004023845.1 Helogale parvula | reverse complement strand
TGGAGAAAATTTAAATTTTTATGTTTGCATTTTGGTTGAGGTTTTAACAAAAGAAATAAGAAAAAATACAATTAAAAGCCTGTCTGATTTACGTGAAGAGGTTAGCAAATAGGCTTATATCCCTTACTTTTCATGCTTATTTGTTTGACTTTCAAGTTTATTTTACTTTCATTTTTCTAACAAAGTATGATTTACATGGAGTAAAATACACCAATTTTAAGGATGTGGTTGGACGATTTTTGACATATTTCATATAACTTGTCGTTTGGGTCTTAAAATTTTCCTGTTGATTGTACTCTGCAATGCTTCCTTGAAAACGAGAGGAGACCCCGGGACTGCGGGGCCGTGGGCAGGAGTGCCAGTGGCCAGGGCCGTGCTGGCCGGCGTCGGGGGTGCTGGGCCTGGAGGATGCATGGAATCCAGCTACCCACCGCCGACGGTCACCTGCCGCCCCGCCATCCTTACCCTGTTTCAGTTCGTCACAGCTGAGAACAGTTGCCAGCGAGGCAGGAGAACTAGATGGGAGTGTTTCTCCCTCGGTGAGGGGCTCCGTGGCAGAGCCCCTGCCTCATGGGACTGGATGTTGGTAGAACTGTGTGCCACTCTCAACCCTGGGCGAGGCGACCCGTGTCTCCTGACACTCAGCAGCACCCACCTTCTGTGCGGTGCTAACTTTTGCTACCCAAAACAGTGTTTCAGATTTTTAAAGAGCCATTCTAGAATCTTTGCACTGCTAAAGAAACGCTGCTTCCCTTCTGCTTGAGTCTGGTGCGCCTGAGTAGCCATCCATCAGACGGGAGCTCCGTGGGCCTCAGAGACAGCTGGTGTCTGAAGGGAGTCTGGTTTCCCCAGGGGTTTGCCGAGCCTCCTGTATGGGATGGGCCTCCGGGGGACCTAGTGGGCACCCTCCGGCTGCCACTAAGTCCACTGAACAGGTTCAGACTGGTTGGAGGCAAAAGTTAGGCCCTCAGT
The DNA here is from genome assembly GCA_004023845.1 of Helogale parvula. Lineage (NCBI taxonomy): Eukaryota > Metazoa > Chordata > Mammalia > Carnivora > Herpestidae > Helogale > Helogale parvula. The sequence continues at coordinate 273,081 of PJEM01001480.1, read as the reverse complement.
TATGTCTCCTACTGGCTCCCTGAAGACCCTGTCACCCGGGGTCCCAGTGCCATGACCCTGCTGAGCCCATCCCTCTGGGGGTTCTGACATGTGCTGGGGTGGTATCCACTCGTGGCTCCGATCCCCCTGCAGGCTGCCAGCCTGGGACCACGGCCCCTGTTGAACTTGCGCCCTGACCCACACCTCCCACCTACCTCTGTTCTCCTCACTTTCCTGACCCACCTCCCTCTTCCCCTGTTGTGGTTCTGGCGACTCTGTCCTCAGGGCTTCAGGTCTGAGACCCTTAGCCACTTCCGTGGTCCCCACCCTAGGCGGGCCGCCCTGTGTCACTTTACTCAGCCGTAGTCACACACTCCTGCCCCTCCCTTCTGAGCCCCCACAGCACAGCCCTGCACTTGGATCTGGCCTTCGGTTATCGTCACCAAGGACAGAGGGATCTTGGAGCACCTTTTCCACCTGTGTGCTGTTCCTGTCCTTCTGGTTCTATTGGAATCGCTTGTGCAGACACCGGTCTTGCCTGTCACAGAAAGCCCCCAGATCCACCGAGGATCGCCTTCAGTGGCTCTGCAGCCAGCACCTGCCGGGGGAGGAGGCCCAGCAGACCCTCGGACCCTGACCACCAACCCACTGAGCCACACCTCACACTGTAGCCTGTCGCTGTTGTCATTCAAATGCATCTTTAGAAATTAGAGTATTTTACCACCAGATCAGTACTTCTGGATTTTCTTAAAATACCAAAAAATCTACAAGAGAAGGCTGTCTCCCTGTGGGCAGCGTTCACCCAGCATGGACCAGGGGCCTTGGGATGCTCGTCTGCCCCTGAGGTGCCAGCTGAGGCCAGTGTCACCTGGCCACTCAGGGCCCCGTGCTGTGGTGACACAGTAAACAAGTCCTGGGAAGGTGTTCCAGGCTCGGAGTTTTGTTTTTCTTTTTGCGTTTGTTTGCCCCGGAAGTGGCCCATCTGAATGTTCTCACTGAGGTGTAATTAATAGAAGCAAAACAGCCCGTGGGTGCTCCATGACTCCTGTGTGATGCTGCGCCATCCAGAGTCCCTGGAGCTGGGCACCCTCCTGCCCCAGCCCCCATCCCAGACCCATTTACTTTCTCTAGAATTTCGTGCAGGTGGAGGCACAGATTACGTATGTAGTCTGGCTTCTCTTTTGTGGCCTAACATTTTTGAGGGAAATGTGATAACGTTTTCATTTCTAGCCTTTGGGGCACTGTTATCAGACGGCATGCGAACTCTCTCTCCTTCCTGAAGCAGGTTTTCTCTGACCATTTACAAGGCCAGTTTTCGGGAGGCTTGGAGAGGAGATTCTCCAGTCTCGGGCATGGAGCACAGTGTCCCTTGGTCAGGCCTAGCTTTCTAGTCGTATTGAGCGTGACCTGGATGTGCACACTGCTCACCCGCGTGCAGACCAGCGTGCCCTCAGTGTGCACACCGCTCACCCGTGCACAGCCAAGCCGGTGCAGCGGTTTCTTCCTGTGAGCATTTTGCTGCCGGCTGCTGGTCTCCTGCCCACGGGGTCCTCGCCGGGCCTGGCACCCTGGGCGTCCCGGAGAGCCACACTCTGTCTGGTGTAATGCGTCTCAGCTTGAAGTTCATGTTCCCTCACTGCGGGAGCAGGCACGTGCTTTCTCTCCGGCCCACCTGTGCCCGGCCCCGAAGTGCCTTTCTGAACGGCTGTCTGGCGCGTCTCGCGTTTGCAGAAGGGTTGAAGGTCTTGCCCTGTGATCCAGTGTGAAGAGCTTTTCCTTTTCGTGGGTGAGTTCAGGTGGGTGTAGCTGTAGTTCTGCCTTATTTTTTATCTTGTGGTGGTTTGTTTTCAGAGTAAAAGCTTCCCCTGCTCGGTATGTGCTTGGTTTGCCGCCGTGAAGCTGCCGCGCGGTGGCGGAGCCGGACGCGGTCAGGGGCCGGCTCCGGTACTTGTTCTCCCGTGGGACACTTCCAAGACTTTCTGGGAGTCCCTTTGCTGTCGCTTCCCCGTGGCCTCCTGGCACAGGCTGTCCTGTGGTAGTGTCCTCACAGAGCTCACTGGAGCAGAGGTCCCTGAGAGGTAGTGTAGACGCCGCCCGTCAGAGTGCCGTCCAACAGGAGTGCGCCAGGAGCTCAGACACGGTTTGAAGTTGTCCTGTAGCAACGCTAAGAAGGCAAAGAGAGGGCCGCCTGGCTAGCTCAGTCGGTGAGCATGCACTCTTAATCTCAGGGTTGTGAGTTCAAGCCCCACGTTGAGCCTGGAACCTACTTAAAAATAAAAATAAAAAGATAAAGAGAAACAGGTGAAGTGAAGTTCAATGATGTATTTAACCCAATATTATCTGAAATGTTATTTCAACACGTAACCACCGGACCTTCTAAATTACTGAGATGTCTGACGTCCTTTTTGCGCTGTTTTTGAAATCCAGCGTGTGTCTTAGCCTTAAAGCACATCTCAGGGGACCCGCGACTCCAGATGTCCATGTGTGGCCGTGAGCGGCCTTGTCAGACCCCCCATGGCCGCTGCAGAATCCGGGATGGTCACTCTCCCCATGAGTGTGTGAGTATGGCTCCAGCATCCGTGGGCACTGCCGTGGAGGGACCAGCGGTCTGCGCTCGGCCTCGGGCTGGCCTGTTCCCACGGTTCATGGCATGGACTTGTAGGGTGCGGGGCCTCCTTCCTGCTGGTTCATCCACGTGGGAGCATTTGTCAGTGCTTTAGTCCTGTTTCTGTTTTAAATTGATTTTTTTTATGAGAGTGAAAGAGTGCACGCACATGGGAGGGGGCAGAGAGAGGGGATGGAGGGGTGGAGAGAGAGAGAGATTCCCGAGCAGGCTCTATGCTGTCCACCGGAGAGCCTGACGTGGGGCTTCATCCCACGAATCGTGAGATCACGACTCAAGCTGAAATCAAGTGTCGGACACTGAACTGATGAGCCCTTCAGGTGCCCTTTTCGTTCCTTTTTATGGCCAGTACATTTCGTCCGCCTGGCTGCACGTGTCGTGCTCCCCCACTCATCAGCCCGAGCTCGCTGGGAGGTTCCACATCCCATGACTGTGAACAGAAGCCTGTGTGGACACGTGTCGTCTTCTGCAGGGGGACAGCCAGCAGTGGACTGGCGCCAGGCCCAGTGCCCCCCACCACTGTCTTTAGCACAGGCTGCACGTCGTGCATGCCCCCAGCACAAGAGTCTCCAAACCTCTGGACTTTGTTTTCATTTTACTGTTCTTGTCATCCTCTGTTGTGCGTGTCTGCCGCGAGTCCCACACTATCTCTGTTCACCATCCCCGTCCACCTCCGCTCCCAGCTTCCTGTTGCATCTCTCCCGACTTCTATCTGCCAGGGTTTTCCCCCTGCTGCTCTCCTGCCACTTCTTCCCTCAGTCTTCCGTTTCTCCCTGGAGGTGGTTGCTTCACCATGTGCAGAGCCATGTGCACAGAGCACTTACAGAGCCGTGTGCACAGAGCAGGCACAGAGCCGTGTGCACAGAGCGGGCGCAGAGCCATGTGCACAGAGCGGGCGCAGAGCTGTGTGCACAGAGAGGGCGCAGAGCCGTGTGCACAGAGCGGGTGCAGAGTTGTGTGCACAGAGCCATGTGCATAGAGTCAGTGCAGAGCCGTGTGCACAGTGCCGTGTTCGCAGAGCGGATGCAGAGCCTGGGGCCCTCCCTGCACAGCCCTCCTGCACATTTTGGTGGCTGTGGGTTGTGTCTGTGACCTGCCCTCTCTGAAAGCCAAGGCCAGGGAAAAGAGTTTTTAATTATCGCTCTTGTCGTTTTTTATTCTTTTCTGGTAGAGGTAATAATGCTCACTCACCCCACCCTGTTTCCTCAGAGAGATCCCCAGAGAGATTTTGAGGCAAGAAAGAGCATAACCCAGCTCTTTCTGTTTCTGTCTGTCTCTGTCCTCCTGGGTCACCCTGAAGAGCAGATTTGATGAGGCGGGGCTCCCGCCATCCTCGGCCCTCAAAGTTTCCAGCGCAAATACCGCACACCTCTTGGTGTATCTGTCACCTCTTGCGCAATACCTTCAGCATCCTTGTATTATTTCTTGGTGGACCGCGGTCTTCCCCCGGTAGGACACTGGTGTCCCCGTGGGCAGGGTGTTTGTCTGCTGTGTCCCGCTCCAGGCCTTTGATTGTGAAGCATGTGTTCCTTATCCCCACCGTAGGTTGTAGCTAGAGTCCTGACTTCACTTTTCTCTTGTCTGATTACAAGAGTTTTATGGCCAACCTCACTCGCCAGCTGTCCACAGGCCACCTGGAGAGCCCAGGAGGAGCCGGCAGCTGGCAGAAGGAGCAGGTCTTCGCCCCCCCCCCCCCCCCCGGCCCCTGTGTCTGCCCCCAGGACACTCAGATGTTGGAGGTGCGACCTGCCGTTTTCCACCCACCGCTCTTCCTACTTCTCGACACCAGCCTGTCGCAGCGTGTCCCTCCTCCTCCTCGGGTCATCATCCTTGGACTTGGTCTCACACCTGCCCACCTCCAGCCCTCTTGCTGTCTCTCCCATGTAGTAACTGCCATCTGGCAAGATGACATTTGCTAACTGTTGGGCCTTTTTCTCCCCGGTTCCATAGCCAACTGGTGCGTGTTCATGGAGGCGCTGGGTCTGCTGTCGGTAGGAGGGCGTACTCCCTCACCTCGCACCTCCACGCACCTCCACGCAAGGCTCAGCAAGCATTCTCACAAGGAGTCCAGTGGACGCGGAGCCCGCTGACCGCCTCTTCTCTCTGTCCCCAGAGCCCCCCACGATGAACCCGGTGGTGGAGCCGTTGTCCTGGATGCTGGGCACCTGGCTGTCAGACCCGCCAGGAGCCGGGACCTTCCCAACGCTGCAGCCCTTCCAGTACCTGGAGGAGGTGTACATCTCCCACGTGGGCCAGCCTGTGCTGAACTTCTCGTAAGTGCGCCCCTGACCATGTGCAAGAGCAGGTCCGGGCTCAGGAAAGCCCGGTGGGTGCCAGGTGGGACGATGCAAAGGAACTTGGTTGTGTTTAAGAGATGCACAATCTTCCTGCCCTGAATCTGGTCACGCAGCAGGTAAAAATGGTGCTTTCTGGTTCTCATGTTTTTGAAGATGCAAGGCTGACTACGTAGCCTCGGGCTGTTAATACCAACACCCAGTCAGTAGTGTCAGTGCTCAGTTAAATTCCCCATGCTCTGGGGGCGCCTGGGGGGCTCAGTCGGTTAAGCCTCCGGCTCCGGCTCAGGTCAGATCTCACGTTCGTGGGTTCGAGCCCTGCGTCAGGCTCTGTGCTGACGGCTAGCTCACAGCCTGGAGCTGCTTCCGGTTCTGTGTCTCCTTCTCTCTCCGTCCCTCCCCCTCTCATGCTCTGTCTCCCTCTGTATCAAAAATAAATAAAACATTAAAAAAATTATTTAAAAAAAAATTCCCCATGCTCTGCCGCAGTCCTGTGTGGAGACCAGCACCCCCGTGTCACTGAGAATAAAACCATGAAAGTGACTTTCCTAGAATTCCCTGCTGAGCTGTGTGAGGACTCAGAGGAGCGGTTGGCATTGTGATTCTCAGCTTCTCACCACACAGCAAAGCACGAGGCCTCTGAGGCCCTGCAGCTGCATCCGACTGCGTGCCTGCTGTGTCTTACGTGGGGGTTGACCGCACCCCTGAGCAAGATCCTGGCTCCCAAGAGGCCTGCTGTTAGGGCAGGATTTGACTGTGCTCGCAGGCTGCTTGGGACTGAAAAGCACGGAGGGGCCTTGCGGGAGGCGTGGGCCTGAGCTAGAGACCGAGTTCCTGTCTTCAAGGTCACGATCAGTCATGGTGGGTCGGGAAGCTGGGGACACAGACAAGAGGGAGGAAGGGAGTGGGGGAGGGAGGGGTGCCTAGAGGAGCCTCCTCCAGATCGGAGGTAGAAAGTCCTGACGTCCCTGGTGGCCGGGGCCCACACATGTGGCCTCTCAAGTCTCGGGCTCTGTCTTTTCCATGTCTCTGCATTTTCCACACGAACGAGAAACTGTTATTCTGTGTTTGTGGGGGCTGCGTACAGCTGGATGCGCTTGCGCACACAGGCTGGCACTGTCTCGGGGTATCCACTGCCTGGGGCTTCACCCTCCTGCCCGCTAGGTTCAACGCCTTCCACCCGGACACACACAAGCCCATGCACAGAGAGTGTGGCTTCATCCGCCTCAAGCCCGACACCAACAAGGTGGCCTTCGTCAGTGCGCAGAACACAGGTACCATCCCCGGACGGCCCGCCCCAGCCCACCCCCTGCCCTAATGCCAGTAGAGGGGTGGCATCTGCCTCCTGCTCTCCGAGTGACCTCTGGGTGTGTCCGTGCTGGAGAACAGGTTTGCGGGGGATGAGAAGCATCAGACCTTCAGACAGGCTCAGCAGAAAGGGCCGACCCCCTTTCCTCCTGAGCCGCACACAGGTGTCCCCTGCGGGGCCAGGGCTCCATGCAGAGAACGAGACCGGGAATCCCACCACCTAGCCCCAAGTTCTCTGGAAGTCCCCGCCGCCACCAGTGCCAGGTCACCCTGAGATAGCTAGTTGATTAATTAGAAATTACTCAAAACACACCTGCGTGACCTTTAGCCTTGCTTACTGGCTCAGGTGAGGCTCACTTTCTGGAAGCAGGTGGACAGTCAGAGCCAGCCCATCCTGGGGTGGGCCTGCCCAAGGCAGCGGTAAGCTGGAAGTCGGCGGGGCCCCTTCTGGCCTTTTCATGGGGCCAGGGGCAGGGCACCCCCAGAGAGAGAGAGACCCTCCACACACACACACACACACACACCCCCACACACACCCCTCCCCCCCCCCGGCTATAGGAGGATTTGTGAGTCCCTCCCCTTCGATGCCTGGGAGACTCCGTGCTGGCGAGGGGGACAGGTTGTTGCCTTGATGGCTTCAGAGTTCAGATATTGAAGCCTTGGATGCAAAAGCCGGGGGGGGGGGGGGCAGCGGCCTGGGAAGTCGCAGGCTGGACGCTGAGGACTGGCGGCCCCACAGGCATCGTGGAGGTGGAGGAGGGTGAGGTGAACGGGCACGAGCTGTGCATCACGTCCCACTCCGTCGCGAGGATGTCCTTCGCCAAGGAGCCCCACGTGGAGCAGGTGAGTCCGCCCTGCTGCTCCCTAGAGGGGGGTGTGGTGCGCACGGCCCACCCTTGGCCTGGAGTCTGCCTTTCCCCTTGACCTCGGAGCCTGGCTGCCAGCACTTTCTCATGCCGAGTGGGGGTGTGCCATTAGTTAGTCTCCTGGTCCCTGGCTGTGGGCAGGGAGGGGCCCTTGAGTTTGCTGCTTTTCTGGCACAAGCCTCCTTCTACGTTTGTGTTGTCTTTGTAACCACTGAGTTCCCACCAGTGTGGCGTGAGAGCGCCTGGCACACTGCTCCTTTATCAGCGCCTGTTTGCAGGCTCATGACTGTTTCGAGTCTCACAGACAAAAGACGGGATCTCGGTTGTGTTTACTTGGATATAGGGGTGCAGGGGGGCATCCCCACATCTCTTGCTCTCACACTCAATGTTCGCGTTCCTTGCCTGTGTTGTGTGTGCTGACATTTACAGGAGCTTTTTTTTTCTAATGTTTTATTTATTTTTGAGACAGAGACAGCATGAGCAGAGGAGGGTCAGAGAGAGGGGGAGATACAAAATCTGAAGCAGGCTCCAGGCTCTCAGCTAGCTGTCAGCACAGATCCTGACTTGTGGCTCGAACTCACGAACCGTGAGATCATGACCTGAGCCGAAGCCAGACACTCAGCCCACTGAGCCACCCAGGCGCACCCACAGGAGCTTTCTGTGAGCGTGGCTCGTACCCCCTTGTCTGCTGCTCATGTGACACAGTGCCCGTGCGGTGCCTCGTGTTAGTTTGGTTTGTGGCGCGCTCCAGCCATCGGTTGTGAGCTTTCCTGTTGGTCCCTCTGGGGGTCTTTCTCTCCATGGCCTCAGGATTTGGGTTCTGGCTTTGGGAGGTGTTTCTGCTCAGGTCATCAAAGTGTCCCCGCACCCTCCCTTTTCCCACACGCTTGTGGCTCTCTTCATACTCAGACCTTCGTCTCTCCCAGGTTTGTTTTCCGACGGGTGACCAGTGCCCCTCAGACCTGAAATGTCCTGTCCTCTGCCCGTCCCCGTAGATGGGAGAGGAAGTGTCTCCTTCTGTCTCCTCTTGACCGATAGTGATTTAAAATTGTCTAAACTTGGATTCCCTACACTCTTCTCTCTGCATTTTCTGGTTAATTCTTCCGCACTTCCTCTTCAGATGGGCCATCCCGTGCTCTGTCCAGGTGGCCCCATGCACGTCAGGATTGCACAAGCGCACATGTTAACCGGGGGAGACGTGTCGCCTCGGTTTCAGGTCCAGCGTTGGCTGTTTTGGGGGTGCCAGACTTCTTTCTTCACAACTTAAATTACATAGGTGTTGGTCGTTTTGTGGCAGGCTGACATCGCGGTGCCCTCTGGCGTCCGTGGCGTTGCCTTCCGATGGCCAGTGGTGGCCAGGAGGGCTCTGGTCTCCGTGCACCGGTGCTGAGCCGGGACGTGCTTGTCGAAGCTGACAGCTGGTACTCGGGCACGGCCCTGACAGCAGGGGCTGCACATGTGTTGGCACTCCCCCCACAGGGGCCTCGCTGTAGTCCGCCTCATGGAGGCAGCTTTGTGGGGTGAGACTGTCCTGTTTCTACTGTGTTTCTACTATGGTAAGAATTAAGTTAGGAAATGGATTTTGAGCTTAATCACATGCTTTTGCAGCCTCTTTTGGGGAGGAGTCTGTCTTTTTTTCTAATTGACCCTGTTGATGCAGTGAATCGGAACAACATCTAAGTGTTGAGGCATGTCTGCTTTTTGAGGGCGGCTCCTACTTGTCATGATTGTCAGAAATTATTGTCCGTTTGGGTATCAGCGTTTTCCATCGCGTGAGCTGGGAGCTTTTTATTGGGTTCTGCTCCCCGACCAGGAGAGAGCCCCATGGAAGTTGCCTGCTCCTCCCAGTAGACGTCCTCGGGACAGCATCTGGGCCGCGCCTGGAGGCCTCTGCCTCCCTCCCTGCTTGCCCGGCCCTCCCCCTCGTTGCTTTATTTGCAGCCTTACCTCACGGTTCCCAGGAAAGGTGCCCTTTCTTTTAGATCCTTAGAGTTTGAGGAGGAAGTGACACGTGCTTCTCTCTCTGCCACTCTGTCTACTTTCCATCCCGGAGCTTTTGCGCTTTCTCTTTTTCTTGCCTGTTCTTGCCAAAGGTTACTTATTTTATCAGGGTTGTAGGGGTACTTGTTTATTTTTGCTGGAGAACTAACTTAAGGCTGGATTTTTTTATTTTTTATTTTTTTAATCTTAATTTTTGAGAGAGGGAGGGAACAAGCAGGGGAAGGGCAGAGAGAGAGGCAGACACAGAATCTGAAGCAGCTCCAGGCTCCGAGCTATCAGCACAGAGCCTGACAGGGCTCTAAACCCACAAACCAAGAGATCATAACCTGAGCCGAAGTCGGGCAATTAACCAACAGAGCCCCTCAGGCACCCCAAATTTCAGGCTTTATTACACAGCAGAGCCTCTGCCTGTAGAAGGTGAGGTGAGGTGAAACCTATGGGGGAAGGGCCTGAGGAGGGCTCAGCTTTGCAGAGCGGCCCGGCTGACCAAAGGCTGGTGAGGCGCCTGGGTTGGTCTCCTCACTGGGTCGACATGGACAGAACCTGGAAGTGAGAAGGTCACACTTGAGGGTGGAAGAAGGGAGGAGGCAGGGACTGGAAGCGCATGTACGTCCTCCCAGCACCTGGCGGGCAGACCCCTGGGAGTGGCAGGTTTCGGGACAGGTCCCTGCCTGTCTGCTGTTGAAGCCTGACCCCTTCCTCACCCTTCTCCGTTACCCGCCATCTGTGCTTGGCCACTCAGGACCCCACACAGTGCACATGGCCTAAGACACAGTAGGTCCAGGCCCCCGCCCTCATTTGACAGGATCAGACAGGCCCTCCCTTCCAGAAACTCCACCCATTAATGCTCACTGCACCCTGAGGTGCTGACTCCTGCGGCCAGGCCAGGCTGCTCTGACGGCCAGTGAGGCTGAGCAGTGTCCCGTTCCCGCCTGCTTAGTCCCTCCTCTTGGGAGGTCCTGCCCGGGCCCTCTGACCCACATCCTCTGTGTCTGTCCCACCAACACTGTTCCCACGTAATGTGGATTTAAGCTCCTGGTCGGGTTACTTGTGTTGCCAGTGTCCCTTCCTGTCTGTATCACTTCCTCCTCTTACTAAACTTTCTTAATTATAATGTGGTTCTGTTTCCTAGGCTCTCCTTTCTGCATTGGTTTTGGTGTTTCTTAAGCATTCTTCCCTGAATGCAGGTCAGAAAATATGTGTTCTGTTTTTTTTTCTAGAAGAGCACAGCTTGGCTTAAAACCTCCCCTGCAGCTCAGCAGTGCACCCAGACTTGTGTGCAGAGAAAAGGCTGGCAGTTGCGGCCCACGCCCGAAGGTCCTGCACCCCGTCCGGGTGCAGGTGCCCTGCCAGTCCGCCTGGGCTAGTCCGCAGTGTCTTAATTACTAAAGATTGCCAGAATTTTTTTTTTTTACTTAAAAAAACATCAACTCTATTGAAGTATAGTTTCCATAGATTCAGTGCATACACTTGAGGTGTCCACGCCCATGAGTCAAGCTCAGAATACCCCGGCCCCCAACCAGGGCCAGGTTTCTGTCCCCACAGACCGGGTGCGCATCTTCCAGGACCGCTTATAAATGGAGCCGTGCAGTATTCACTCCTTTCTTTCAAGGAAACATTTTTGAGATTCGTTCCTACTGTCGCTGGAAGCGGGACTCTGGGTGGTTTGGTGCCAATTGTACACACACACCCCCCCCTCCCGCCCACGCCCATTATGGCTTCGTCTGCTGTCCACCCACAGGGCCAGCGGGCAGGGTCGGCGTGTTTCCGGCTGCGGGCTCCGGGCCGTCATGGCGCCTGCGCCGGCCTCCGCCGGGGTCACGTGGTTCCACTGCTGGCGTGAAGGCCGCTGGGAGGCCCGCGCCCCTGCGGCTGCCCCTCCTCGAGTAAACCCGCTCCGGTGCCCGTTGCTCGTCTTGTGAAGCGAGCGCCGCCCGCAGGCCGCGGGTCCTCCCGCTCAGCTCCGGGCTACGCGTTCCGGATGCGAGTCCTGCCGGAGCCGCGGCGGCGACGTCCCAGCTGATGCCTTGCCTTTTCGTTTCGTTCACGAAGTGCCTTTTCACGGTCGGCTACCAGTTTTTTCCTTTATAGTTCGTGCTTTTTGTGACCTTTCCTAAGTTGTTTTGCTCAACCCAGGCAGCAGAGATTTCTGACCTGCACTTTCTCCAAGAAATTTTATGGCTTTCACTTTTACTTTAAGGTTTATAACTTTGGAATTGATGTTTTTGTGTGGTATCAGGTAGAGGTCAAGATGCTTTTATTTATTTTTTCCCATATTGACAACCTGTTGTTCCCTCACAATGATTATGGGTTTTTTTCCTTTACTCTCTCTTTTTTTTAAGTTTGTTTATTGTTCAGAGAGAAAGCATGAGCGGGTGAGGGGCAGAGAAAGGCAGAGAGAATCGCAAGCAGGCTCTGCACTGCCAGCACAGAGCCCGACACCGGGCTCGTTCCCATAACCCGTGAGGTCGTGACCTGAGTTGAAATCAGGAGTTGGACGCTCCACCAACTGAGACCCCCCAGGAGCCCCTCTCCTTTATTCTTTTCTTTTTAAATTGTTTTTTAATGTTTTATTCATTCCTTTACATATTTATTTTTGAGAGAGAGACAGAGCACGAGTGGGGAAAAGGCAGAGAGACGGGAGATACAGAATCTGAAGCATCTCCAGGCTCCAAGCTGTCAGCCCAGAGCCCTGTTGCCTCGAACCCACATGACCTGATCGGACGCTTAACCAACTGAGCCGCCCAGGCGCCCCTGCTTTATTCTCATAATGTGATTAGTTACAGGAGCAGCTTTTCAGATGTTGAGCCAACTTTGCAGCCTTCACGTAAACCCCGCGTGATTGTAATGATAGTTCATTGTCGGTTATTGCTGGATTTTTGTATTGCTAAAATATATAAATTGGAGGAGCTTTGCTTCATATTATTTCTTTTATTCTTATGATCCTGAATTTAATTTCCTCCTGTTTTTTCATTTCTTAAATGGAAAACGTGCCCATTTCTAGTTTGTAACACTTGAAACTGAATTTTCCTCTGAGCTCTGCTTCATCTGTCTCCCACAGGTATTAGCAGAGTGTGTTCTTACTACCTCCTAGCTCTAAATACCTTCTCTGGTGACTTTCTTCTTTGAACTGGGTTATTTGAAGTTCTGCTACTTACTTTCCAAATATTTAAGGGTTCTCTGCACTCTCTATTGCTAATGGCTCCTAATTCGGCTCTGTTAAGCCCAGAGAACATGCTCTCGGAGGCACTTTATGCCACAGCATGTGCTGTAACTTGGTAAATACATGTGTCATGTGCACTCCTGATGAGTAAGAATTCGGCAGCCCTTGGGTGTCGGGGACTGACAGTGCCGGTTAGATCAGGGCGCTTGATAGCATCGTTCAGATTTCCAGTATACTACTGGACTTTTTGGTGGAGGGAGTCTGGTTCTATCCGATTACTGATAGGCGTTAAAATTTCCAACAATGATTGAAGCTAGTTCTATTCCTTGCTTTAGTTCTCTTCCTTTGCTTCACGACTCTGAAGCTCTGGTATTAAATGCACATCTATGATGATACACTTCATGTTTATGGAGTGCTCCTCTTGGTAACGTGCGGTACTGAACCTTAAAGTCTGATCATAGCAGAATCACACCTGCTTTCCAGTGGTGGCTGTCTATGTGCTGTATCTGTCTTCCTGCCTTTTTACGTTCAACCTCTTTGTATTCAGAGTACATCTCTTACAGTCTTGCTTTTTTTGTTTAGTCAAAAAACTCTATGTTTTAATTAGAATGTTTAGTCCATTTACACTTAATAAAAATATTACTAGTATAGTTAGTTGTAAGACCGCCATCTTCATTTGTTTTTTTTTTTTTCTTTTTTGTTTTGTTCCTTTACTGTGTTTTCTTGGGTTAAATATATTTGGCATTCTGTTTTATTTGTACTGTTAGCTTTTTTTTTTTAATGTATATTTACTTTTTAGAGAGACCGGGAGCAAGGGAGGGGCAGAGTGGGAGAGTGAGAGGGAGGGAAGGAGAGAGAGAGAGAGAGAGAGAGAGAGAGAGAGATCCCAAGCAGGCTCCTTACTGTCCTTTCAGAGCCCAACATAGGGCTCTAACCCACAAACCAGGAGATCATGACCTGAGGTGAAATCAAGAGTCAGACATTTAACTGACTGAGCCACCTAGGCGCCCCGGATCCTAACTATTTTTCAGGGACTGCATCAGTGGTGTTAGGTTTATCTGTGTAATTGAGCCATCACCATTGGGCATCCCCAGAACACTTGGATTTTCTAAGACGAAAGCTCTTTGCCCCGTAAGTCATGACTCCCCGTTGTCTCCCCAACAGCCCCTGGCACCGAGCATCCCACTCTCTGTGCCACGAACCTGATGACTCTGGGGACCTCATGTAAGCAGAGTCACACACTGTGTGTCTTTTGTTACTGGCTTGTTTCACGTAGCATAATGCGCTCAGGGTGCATCCGTGGTGTAGAGTACTGCGGGACTTCCTTCAGGCTAATACTCGATTGTGTGTATATGTTACATTTTGCTCAGCCGTTCATCCATGGTGGACACGAGAGCTGCCTCCGTGTTGTAGCTACTGTGAGTAATGCTGATGTTAATGTGGGCGCACAGACAGCTGCGAGGTCTTGCTTCGGCTCTCCTGAGCGTGCGCCCGAAGTGCACGGAAGCCTGCGCTGTTCCCCACAGCGGCCGTGCCAGCGAGCGTTCCCGCCGGCGGTGCGGGAGGCTCCCCTTCTGCACGTCATCACTAGCACTGGCCGTGATCACTAGCACTGGCACTGGGTCCCAGTGAACAGAGCCCTGAGGGGGCCGTGCTAAAGTAAAATACGGCAGAGAAAGAAATTCCGCATGGTGTTGCCTTGGGCAGAGGGATGGCACACTGTAGGTCACGGGCACAGATGTCCAGGTACAAGAGGAGGGCATCATGGGGATGTAATGTTCAACACGGTGTCTGTAGTTTATTGCATACAGTAGGTCTGACAGATCTCACACCCAACACACAAAAAGTAACTGTGCGAGGTGATGGGGGTGTCAGCTAACGCCAGGTCCACTGTGTCCGGGCCGCGCCTCCACACCGCCACAGTGCTGCGTGTCTCAGTGAGCTGGAGGCAAGCGTGCTCGGATTCTCGGTCGTGCGGCTGGGAGCGAGCCTGACAGAAAGGACGACAGGCCTGCCTGCAGGATCTGGGAGCTCTCGGCACGCCGGGGGGCTCCCACGCCACTCACGCTCGGCCCCTTCTTGCCCCAGCGCCCCCCACCACACCCCCCACGTCAGCGCTCGCTCTGCAGGGAGCACGTTAACCACTGCGGCTTCCTGATTTCTTTGTTTAGGACTTAAAACACAGTGAAAGCCAGCTCCCTCTTGAATTTCCTTTTCCACCTTTTCTCTACTGAACAAAACAAGGAAAAAACCGCTTTTAGAAAGCATTAAAACATCAAGACATTCTCACATCATGCCTCCTTCTGCAGCTGCATGTCTAGGGAAAGTGAGCACGCTTGACCAAGATTACAGCCTGTGTGTGTTAAGACGAACTTGTCCTGCGCCTTCAGAGGCTCGTGGGCCCTCGACCCGGCTGAGGGTGTAGGAGCTGGGCGCCCCGCGGTGTGAGTGCACTGCCCAGCGGCGTGGACAGGCTCCCTTTGAAGCTGCCTAGCGGTTCCTTCCAGCCCCCTGTTCCTCAGACAAGGATCAGTGTGTGGCCCAGAGGGGTCTTTGTGTTGATGATGCCTTAGCCATCATGGCTGGCGTGGGATGACCACGGAATTACACTGAGGGAACTTTCCAGATTGCTGTCTGTCGGCAGAGGCCGTGGGAACAACAGCGGGTCTGTTTTTGAGCCTGAGCAAGGCAGCGTACAGCCTGCCTCAACTTTACATCTTTCCAGTGACTTCCATCAGAGGACGAGAAATGTCCTCCAAGGGACTGCAAACCCAAAGGAACCTGACAGGTGACCCTCGGGGCCTGTGGTGCTGGCGCTGCCATTGCTGGCTTTGGCTCTGAGTCCTCTGCTGTGACTGCTGTCATCTCTGTGACAGACTGACGGCACTCAGGCGGCCACGCTTCACGAGTGGGAGGTATCCGACCTGACTGGAGCCCAGTGAGTGTGCGCCCCGGGGGCGGCAGACATCCCCCCTGGGCCAGGCAGTCAAGCTGTGCGCCCTTAGGCCTGCTGCCTGTCACCACGCTGCTTACTCCGGAGCAGGTTTGGGCACAAAGAAGCAGAGCTGAGGGGAGGCCACACTCGATTACTGCGCCGTGAGGTGGGCCGTGGGGGTGCCATGCAGTGTTGCTAGAAGCTTCTCCAGACATGCAGAGACAGCCATTCAGAAAAAGCCAGTTGTCCTCAGGTGTTAGGCATTTTGAGGAGCCTCTCACAGGCTCAAAGTAAGCAGTGGCCTCGCTCTTTCCCGTGGCTCACAAGGGGGATGTCCCACTTCCATGTCCCTGTGCAGCACAGTCCTGGGCACCGAGCCGAGGGCACCATAAGACCACGTGTCTCTGCCTCTGTCCTCCAAACAGTGGTCTCAAAGGTAAAAGCCTTGTTTGTTTTTTATTTTTATTTTTAAGAGAGAGACAGAGACAGAGAGCAAGCAGGGAAGGGACAGAGAGAGAGGGAGACAGAGACTCTGAAGCAGGCTCCGGGCTCCAAGCTGTCAGCACAGAGCGTGACGCGGGGCTTGAACTCATGAACCACAAGATCATGACCTGAGCCAAAGTCAGACGCTTAACCGACTGAGCCATTCACGTGCCCTAAGCCTTTTTTATTTTTAAATGAAGTTCTAGGAAAAAATAATATGGAATTACAGATGTTGGTACAGTGAGACACTGCTTACGTGGCCCGTGGGGTCCCACCTGGTTGTGTCTTGTTGTGGGTGCCCCCCCCCAGTTCTCCTGACCCCCAGCGTGTTGCTATCACCCAGATGGCAGGGACCTTGCCGGCGGGCCAGGTGTCCAGGGCTCCAGCACTGGAGCTGGGGTGCAGCCTGGGACCGCGTGTCCAGCACCCCCGGGCGGCGGCTGCTGGTGCTGGGGCCGCACCCTGAATCCTGGGACACAGGACACGGGCTCCGGGCTCCGTGCGTCTCCCCTGCCATCCGCTGCTTTATCTCCCGCCACTCCTCTTCTTTGTGACGCAAAACAAAACTCTCTTCTCCTCACGAGGAAGCAGAGGTTCTTAGTGTAGCAGGAGTCAGAGACTTCCTCATAGGGACCGCGGAAATCTTCTCTCGCACCTGAAAACATGGGTGAGCATCGTTGGCAGGAGCAGGCGTGTGCCCTGCCTGCAGAACGGGACCTTTGGTGAAACGGAGCCCAGGGCTGTCGTCCACCGGAGCCCGTGGTGGCTGCCGCTCTGCAGCCACAGGTTAGATTCTGAGACCAGCAGCGAGCAGGCTCAGACACACCGGCATGCTGACCTCCATAGGAGGGGAGGTGTTTTCAGAAACCTCGAGATCAGAGGCGTTATTTGTGCCCCTCCATGAGCTGGATGTGGGTCAGCCCCTTCCCATGCTCCCCTGTTTGCAGGAGCAAAGCGGGCCGCTGCCTCAGTTTCTCCAGCCAGGTGCTTCACCACCCACGTCCTCCCTCCCACCCTACCCTTCATTCGCCCCTGCTTCTCCACGCGGGGAGCCCTCCTCTGGTCTTCTCTGTAAGGGGTGCCAAATCCACTGCGGTTTCTGTGGTCTAAAAATGTCTTGATTTTGCCTTCAGTTTTGAAGAGGATTTTCACTTCAGGCACATCGCAGGTGACAGTGATGTCACTACTCTGCGGTACTGTCCCGCTGTGTCCTTTCACTTGCCCTGCTCGTGCCCTCAGCCGCCTGGCTGGCTGCCCTTCGCCTCTGGGTCTTCGGGGTCTGCGGGAGCCTCAGAAAGGCGGCTCCGACCTGCTCGGATCTGGCTGCGTCCCGTTCTGTCCTGTGTGCTGGGGTTTCCACCGCGCGGGCGAGCTATGACTTTCCCTGTGGTTCCCGTCCGTCTGTCTGTCCATCCGTCCTTGTGGTCCAGTGGGCGTGTTCTGCCGACCGCTGTCCAGCTTCGTCTCTTCTGCTGAGTCTACCTTGGGGGCTTTAATTTTCACTGTTACATTTTGCAGTTTATGGACCTTCCATTTTATTGTTTTTGACAGATCCGGTTCTCTGCAGGGAACACTGCATATCCTGGTGGCGGTGGTACTGGCACCCCACCCAGCCCTCCCCGGGGCACCTGTGCCCTGTACATGTGCTCATCCTGCACTTCCCTCCTGTGCTGAGTCAGGTTCTCGACCCCACGTGTGGAAACTGCAGGCTCTGTGCGGGGCCTTCTCCCACTGAGAGCCACTGGTCCAGGGAGGGCCAACCCCGCTGTTGGAGGCTGAGCTTTTTGAAGCTGGCCTTCCCTGTCCTGTTCATTTCGGGGTAACTCTCAGTGCTAGGGGGCAGTCCCGCAGGGGCACCAGCCCAAAACCTGGGGTGTTTCCAGACTCTCCTTGAAGGGCATGGAGTTCCAGAGTGTTCCACGCAGCACTGTGTCATGAATCAGAGCTGCATCCAGGCACACACCTCAGGTGAAGGGTTGCTCTGAGCTGGGCCTCCACACCCTTCTCTCCAGGACCTTCGTCCCGGCTTCCAGAGTGGTTCCTCGATGCCTTTAAATGGACTTCCTAAAATGCAACTTCTCTGGTTTTCTGTGCCGGTTGGTCAGTTACAGGGCGGTTTCATACATTGCTGGCCGCGGCCGGGACACCGGGAAGGCACTGGCCGCGGGGTGTGGTGTCTTAGCCGTTACGTGCTCTGCGTTCTTTGGCACACATTCCAGTCAGATGGCCTTTTCTCATTGGCTGCCATACTTTGTTCTGACAAATTCCTGGTTCCAAAAGTGCTCATACTGAGTCTTCCGAGAACGCATGTTAGGTCAGTTCAGGTTGTAGGTGTGAAAGCTAATGGTGACAAAGCAGGAACACGTTGGAAGGTCAGCTTTTGTCCGGAAAGAGAAAGATGCTGGCTTCTAAGTAGGCCGGGGTGAGACCAAGCCCCATGCTGGCCTGCTGGTCTACGGGGACAGCCCAGAGGCAGAGGGAGGGGCCAGGGGTCAGGACACTTTGATCCTGGCACGCCCCATGGTGGCTGTGGGCCAAGTGTCCGCCTCCCGCCCGCGGCCCCCCCCATGGAGGCAGCAAGTTGTGGCCTGTGCTGCGCGCTTGACCTGTGGCAGGGCCGCCCTCGGAAGACAGAACTAAGGTGTTTGCCTTTGTTTCGTCCTGCTTAGATCACCCGAAAATTCAGGCTGAATTCTGAAGGCAAACTCGAACAGACAGTCTCCATGGCAACCACTACCCAACCCATGACTCAGCATCTTCACGTCACCTACAAGAAGGTCACCCCGTGACCCCGAGTGTGTGTTGTGACCCTTCGGCTTCCCAGCGGACGCCCGCAGCAGGCGTGGGTGTGGCCGCAGGTCTCTGGGCTCCAGCGTGCGGCCATGGGTTCCTGTAACGGCATAGAAAAACCAAATAAAAGGCCTTTATTTTTATGACTGAGCATTTTGACTGTTATCAATGGTGTAGACTGTGCATTTCTTCTATCTGCTTGTGACTACTTGTTTTCCAGTCTTTTCTCTAGACAAGAAAGAGTGACTCTTGTTTTCTCTCTCCTTTCCTTCTGGCAGTTCTGACAAGATCTAAAACATTTATAAATCTTCAGCAGGGGAGCTGGTGATAAGCTGAAGACCGATGTGGCACAAAAGAGATCAGTTATTTTATGACTTTTAAAGCTGACAGTCTCCGGGCCCCACGGCCACAAGGCCCATGTCCTCACGCCACCCAGCCTCCCCCACCCAGGGCTTCAGCTCTTCTCCCTTCTTTCTGCTGGAGTATTTCTAAGCACATTCCAGGCGTTTTCCCCACAACGGCTTCAGGGTGCAGATCAAAACAAACCAAAGCCACTTTCTTCTTCCTAAAACATGGTACCACCTTATCCAAGGCCCAGCCTTGAAGTGGAGCCCATGGGAAGAGAAGTGGCAGCCCCAGGGAGCTGGGAGCCCCCGCCCTTCCCTACCCCACCCCTGGCTTGGGGACAAAGGGCAGTACCAGGTGAGGTGGCCAGTACCTGGGCGTTCAGGAGGAACTAGGACTGGTGACCCAGGTACCAAGGGGCCAGGAGGTTGGTGCAGGCCAAGCAAATCCAGGTATGAGTTCATCCTGAGGCGAGTTCCCCTCTGGCTGTGTGTGTTTGCGTGGCCGGATGGGGACAGGGACGCTCACACCCCAGGGCCGCAAAGCACTGCTCCCTGGCTCCCTGCCTGGCCTCCAGGCCCGCAGGGTGGAGGTCCTGCCTGCCCGGCTTTGCTGCACGCAGCTGCAGATCTCGCTGCTGCGCTCCTGTGGGATCAGGCGGCTGTGCTGCATAGATTGGATGCAGTTCTCTGGGATCCCTGTGGCTGCAGTCACAGTAGCGACTCCACCGCGTGGGGGGAGGGTCTCCGCTGAGGCTCCGGGCCACTTCACCCGCCAAAGTCTAGGTGGAGGTAGCAAAGCCCCTCTGGTTAGGATTTCAGCATCCTGGTTTGGGGGAAGCAAACATTCAGATGTAGCACGGGGACCTGGAAGTCATCAGAGCTGTCCCCCCACCCACCCAGGGGGAAGGCCCCGCCCCTCCTGCATCCCTCCTTCGGCTCTGAGAGCAGCACCCAGAGCCGCGCACAGGGTGGGCTTGGAGCACAGGACCAGAAGCAGACACCCGCACAGTCCTCTGGTCCCTCCCCTGTGCTGTCCACTTGGGAGCAGAATCCCTCAGCCCGGACGGCGTTCCCAGGCTGGATTCTGGGTGTCTGTCTTGTCCCTCTGTCCCCTCTGCCCCCGTGGACAGGAAGACTTCACTGGACGGTGTGTGCCCAGGGCTTGTGTCACCGCTCCGGGGGCCAGTCACCTGTCTGCCTGCCACCCTTGGCTGATGCTAAAATTAAGGGCCCCCAGTGGTGGCAGACAGGCTGACCCCCATCACTGGGGAGTCCACCACCATGAGGGACCTCTTCCTGAGCCAGCCCCGCGGTCAGCGTCGCAGACTGGCCACCTTACCACTGGTCGTTTCTTTACTTATGCATTTAATCATCTTCATGCCAACTCGGGGCTTGAACTCACAGTCCCCAGATCAACAGCCACACATTCTTCCGAGCACCCAGGCGCTTTTCTTTCTTTCTTTCTTAATTTCTTTTTTTTTTTTTTTTGATGGAATCATTGTATTTTATTGGATCTGGTATGTTTTTTAGTTTACAAAATAGAGGAACCAAAACTGCTCCCGCGGACCCTTCCCTTCAGATCCTGACAGACTGGGAGGTGAGCGGCATGGAGCAAACACGGCCGTGCAGCGGGCAGGGCCTGGGTCCTGCGGCTCCTGCCTTCTGCGCACGTTCAGGGGCATCTGTGGGTGGAGGAGACCCCAGGCAGGAGCAGAGGAGGCAGGGGTGTGGCGTGGGGGTGAGGGGACAGGGGTTGGGCCGGTGGATCAGAGATCCCAGTGAATGCCCACCCCAGGTTCAGACTTCATGCCTGCCTCCTTTCTTCCCCTTCTTTCTGCGATTCAGTCGTGCCTCCAGCGTCAGAGGAAATAGGAAAACTTCCGTTGCAGCCGTCAGGGGGGTTAGGCTGCGACTTCTGCAGGGCCCAGCGGGGGCACCTCCCACCCACATTGATGCGGCTGCTGCCACCGCCCGAACAAACAGGAGGACAGGAATTCCAGGGACCAGCCCCACGTTGGGATCCCAGGCTCTCCTGGGAAACTGAGGAGAGTATGCAAATTTCTGGGGCGTTTCCAAAGAGACAGCGTCTTCGGAAGAGCCTGGAAACTCCTATTCTGACAGCCTAAGGGGGTCTGCAGGATTCAGAGCCGCAGTCCACATGCCAGAGCTGCTGACCGCCTCCAGCCAGCCACCTGTGCCGCACCAGCTGGCCCAGGCTGGCGTTTCCCTCCACGTCCACGTCGCCTCCCACAGGGCTCTCAAAGGCCCTGGTCTAAAAGGCCAGTCAGTCCACGGACAGTCCCCGGAGAAGAAAATGGTAGAGGAGATGCAGGAGACCAGGGATGGGGACCTTCTGTCTTGTGTTGTAGTTTCTAGAGTGGGGATGGGCGGTGGGGACCGCTTCCTGTCCCAGGGACACCCTCACACGGGTGCAGGCAGGAAGGGGGTGGGAGCTGCTGGGAGTTGGGAACGCCCCACAGACACACTGCCCACTGCCTGGCCCCTTTAGCTCCAGCCATCTGGACCCTAAGTCCTCCCACAACCCCCAGGGCAGAGCTGGGGTGAGGACGGACCTGGGAAGAGGACAAGTCCCACCAGCACTAGGGCCAGAGCATGGTCCCCCGGGACACCGGACCCTCTTCTGGGGGATCCCGAGACACCAGACCTCTCTCCTGAAGGGCCCCCAGGACATCAGACCCCTATCCTGGGGGACCCCGGATCACCGGACCCCTCTCCTGGAGGATCCCCAGATGCCTGATCCTTCTGGGGTCCCCCGGGACACCTGACCCCTCTCCTGGGGACCCCCGGGACACCTGACCCCTCTCCTGAAGGACCCCTAGGACACCTACTCCTCCTGGGGGTCCCCTGGGACACCTGACCCTTCTCTTGGGGGACCCCCGGACCCCTGACCCCTCTCCTGGGGGACCCCCGGACACCTGACCCCTCTCCTGGGGTCCCCCGGAACATGTGACCCCTCTCCTGAGGGTCCCCCGGGACACCTGACCCCTCTCCTGAGGGACCCCCGGGACACCTGATCTTTCTCCTGGCGGCTACATGACACTGTCAGAGCTGCATGGACCTCGCACTGTTCTCATCCTGGAGCCGTGCTGTGAGAAGCAGACAGGAAGGAGGGATAGACAGTAGTCAGAGACACAAAGAGGCGTTCGGAGACAGGCTGCAAGGAAGGAGATGCCCAGAGACAGTAGGGAGGGGACAGGCCTCCTCACTAACTGCTTCGTTTGTAGGCAATCTCTGTGCACAACACAAGGCTCCAAATACCGGCCCCGAGGGGAACCTGGGCAGTTCCGTCAGCTGAGCGTCCGACTCTGGATTTCGGCTTAGGTCATGATCTCACAGTTCATGAGATCAAGCCCCAGATTGGGGTCCATACTGACATCACAGAGCCTGCTTGGAATTCTCCTTCTCCCTCTCTGCCACTCCTCCGCTCACTCTCTTTCTCTCACTCATCTCTCAAAACATTTAAAAAACAAAATATCGGCCCCAAGAGGAAGAGTCACACACCACACCGCCTGAGCCGGCCGGGCGCCCCGACAGCGGTGGCTCCTGCACTCAGGGATGAATTGTCTGCAAGAACCCCCTCTGTGGGCATCAGAAAGCCCTGGGTCTTCCGGTGGAGGCCCGCACCGAGCCTCCTGCCTCCAACCTCCTCCGAGGCCCAGAAGCTGTGATTGGGGTCAAGGGCAGTGGGAGGTGCTCAGAGGAGGCACAGCTGTGTCCCTCCGCCTCCCCTCTCTTGCTGTGGGTAGGAGGCAGGCTCAGAGGCTGCAGGCGCTGCCCTGCTTCCCACCTGCGTGGGCAAAGCCAGAAACAGTGCCACCTCACCGTCTCAGCACCAGCTCGGTCTGTGCGTGGTCAGCATGCAGCCGGCGCCATCCCCAGGCCGCCTGGGTAAAAGAGACGCGCGTTGTGTTTACAGAAGAAATTACACGTCCACACCATCTCCAGTTTCCATTCTAGGATGCAGGACTTTTTACTGGAATTCTTTGATTTTACCTCTTCAAAGGTGAAAAGTCTTGGTTCTTTGCGATATTATTTGCCTTATCCTCCAGGTACAGATGTTCTCATAGAAGTGACACTGTTAGGACGACAGGACGGGCTGAAGTCTGCAATTTGCTCCACCAGAGCAGAGAGAGCGAGTCGGCTACAATCTAATTGGAATCACCGGTTTCCCTGGTGCTCATGGCACCCACTTGCCACACAGGCTCCTCCGTGTCATTTCCAGATTGACTCTGCACAAGGTGGCTTTGCTTGTGCAAAACCGACATGGCCTTACTGTTAAAACCGGAAAACAGGGCACACTTGCCCCCCCCCCCAGGTGCAGGTGCTCCTCGGGCAGCTGGGTCACGGTTCATACCGCAGGTCCCCTCCCGCAGGTCCCCTCCCACAGGTCCCATCCTGCTGGACGCCCCCCGCTTCGGGTCTTTGGCACACCTAATGACATCCCAACCAAGAACCTGCCATTTGGGGGTTCTGACGGCATGCGTGGGCGAGCTGCCCAGGACCCAGGCTGCCAGCCCAAGGCCAGCAGCATGCAGACCCAACCCCCAGGGCCATGCCGTCTGCCCCCACCACTGAGGGAGAGGAAGCTGGGCTAGTTTGCGTTTGCATTTCTCTTCTTTTACTTTTTTTTCCCTTCTTCTTCTAGGTTTTTGTAGTTGATGCACTCTTGAATTTGGAATATTAATCCTGATATTCTTAATGTTCAATTACAGCTTTTTTATTGAGGTAAAACGCACTGTTATGACATGAAGTTCACCATTTTAACCAGTATAAAAACTAAAGCGTACAATTTAGTTCATTCATACCCCCATGACCTCCACCCACCTCCGAATCATCTGTGTCACCCCAGAAGGAACCCCCAACCACATGACAGTCACTCCCGTCCCCTGACCCTCAGCCCTGGTGAATACTGTTTTGTGTCTCAAGTAACAAATATTTTTGAAAATGTTAAATGTTGTCTTTTTATCCAATATACATTTTGTCTTTTATTATTCCTGAATTTTAAATCATATTTAGGAAGGTTTTGTCTATTCCTCAGTTATGGAGAAAATCACCCATTTCTTCAAGTATTATTTCATGTTTTACACTTAGCTCTTTGATCCACTTGGCATTTGTTCCCTCGGGTCCCATCTCATCTCTCCCCCCACCTTCCTCACTGACTCACTCTGTCTTGTGGGCACTGGGGTCTGGCTCTGGCTGTCCCAGGGCCCCGGGCCGCCTGCCTGTGCGCGGGCTGGGGCCCTCGGTCCGGTGACGGAGGCGACGCTGGGCTCAGCTGCCGCAGGCCCTTCCCTCCCCTCTCTCCTTCTTAAGGCTCATCCTGACTGTATTTTTTAAGTTTTATTTCTTTTTGAGAGACAGAGCATGAGCAGGGGAGGGCAGAGAGAGGGAGACAGAATCTGAAGCAGCTCCAGGCTCCAAGCTGTCAGCATAGAGCCCAACAAAGGGATCGAACTCACAAACTGTGAGATCATGACCTGAGCTGAAATCGGAGGCCTAACCGACTGAGCCACCCAGGTGCCCCTGTTCTTGCTTTTTAAAAAAATGTCCTCCCATTAAAATTAGCTTGTTTAAATCTAGGGGGGGGGAAGCCATTCTGATATGTTTACAAGGATGGCATGAAATTTATAAATTTGCTTATGAAAAGTTGTCTTCTTTGTGAATGGATTTCCTGGCCGGAGCATTGGCGTCTGTCTGCTCAAGGTCGTGCGGGGTCTTGTAGACCCACCGCATCTTCCGCACAAAGGCTCTCTCGTTTGTGCGGTTTGTGCGGAGAACTCTTACCTGTTTGTTGCTGTTGGAAACAGAGGTCTTTCCCGCTTCGTCTGGTAACGAAGGTGAATGAGACTCCCAGTCCCATCGCCCTGCGGCTTCGGACCCTGTGCCGTCCCAGTCCCGACTGCTTTTCCGCGCTGCCAGCCTGGCCCGGGATCGGGCTGGGGGTGAGGGAGCGGGCTGGCCGGTGTGGACCGGCCCGGCCGGGAGGGTGCAGGCAGGCAGGGCCTGGGGGGAGCTGCGTGCCGGCGCACAGGATCCCTGCCTCCCTGGGAGGCTGGACGGCGGGGGGCAGGGCCAGCTGGCGGCCGGACGTTGTACAGAAAGGGAAACCAGGACTGAGGGAGGCCGAGTCGCAGAATCTGGCACTATGTGCCTGTGCCTGGGGCAGGAGTCGGGCCCCCTTGGGAGAATGTCCCTGTGTCAGGAAGCAGAGGGTGGGGACTGCCTGGAGCTGGCCCTGAGAGGGACACACGGCAGCTAGGCCTCTGGGACCAGGGGAGCCCAGGAAGGGGTGCAGAGCCTAGCGTGGGCAAAGTGAAGGAGGAGAACGCCTGGCTGCTAAGGAGCCATGCGGGGCAGGACCGCCGAGAAGCCCGTTTGTCCCTGGTGCACGTGTGCGAGCGTGACCTGTGACCCCGCGCATGCACGGATGCGTCCGCTCGGAGCTCCCTGCCACGGTGCATGGCAGCAGAGGCCGCCTCAGCCAGGGAGGGCCCCGGGATGCTTCTGCACCTATGTTTTCTCACCGCCTCCCGTCCCGGCCCCAGGTGGTGGTGCCCGGGCAGACCAAGAAAGCACATGGGTCACCCTCCGTTGCCATGAAACTTTATTGGGATTGAACGCACACACACCAGCCTTCTTGTTCACGGGCTTCTGTGCTCTCAGGTCAGGCCTGCCAGCTTGGAGCCCGCACCCCTGGTCCCCACCACACCGGGACCCTGCCATGGGAGGGGCACACGCACTCCCTCCAGAAATGGATTAAGCAACCAGCCCATGAGCCTTCTGCCCTGTTTACAAGGTCAGTAAGACCCCACGGCTCCTCCAGCCTTGGCCAGGCCAGGGTCTCCAGTGACTGGATGTGCAGAGCCCACTGCCCGGCTCGCATCCTGACACCGTCCGCCTTCACAGATGGGACCCAGGCATCAAGAGAGAGCCTGGTGTCCCCAGCTCCCTTCCCTTTGGACCTGGGAGGTGACCCTGACTTTGTGGCTCCAGATGGAAGGGGACAGGCAGGGTTTCCAGGGGAAGGCACTGAAGCCCAGCTCCAGGCCAGGGAAGCCCCACCCTCCCCTTCTAGGGGCCAGGGTAGCAGACGAGGGGCTCAGGGCAGGGTTTCCTGCACCAAGGCGGGGCTCTGAGGGCTGGCGCGTGCCCAGCCTGGTCGAGGAGGATGGTGACACTCTCGGCGGCCGGGGGCCTCCTGGCTTGGAGGGCCTGGCATCGGCCTGTGCCCAAGCCGGCGGCTCATCTCTCTGGCAATAGTACGAAGAAGGCGGCCTTCAGGAAGCGGCCGAAGCTGCAGAGTGCGGCCACGAGCCAGTGTGAGCGGAAGCCGGGCTCTGTGCTGACCACACACTTGAGGACATCGGTCTGGGGGGGAAGAGGGCACAGTTAGAGGGCAGAGCACCTCGCCTGGGACGTCCACGGACTCCCACAAGGGGGTGCACGAGGCCGTTGGGGAAGGCCGTCGGTCTGCTCTGGGCGGAAGACCAGCATGGGGCCAACCAGACCACAAGGAGGGAAGGGAGGAGGTTGAGGCGGGAGCGGCCGGCAGACGGGAGAAGCCTGCGGTGCCCACGCAGGGCCCCACCACCAGCCTACGGCCACTGCCTACTGCCCATGTCCCCACAACCTCCCGGCTCCTCTGCCTTGGCCCTGCGGAGCCGGCTACCAGGACACGCCAAATCCAGCTCAGACTCCCCCTTACAACAGGGGTGGGCACTGAGCTTTCCAGACCCCAGTGAACGGCCACTCCTACTTCTTTCTATTCCCACTAAGAAATGAAATATTTTCTCAGCAGTCCAGACTTCAACAGTGGCCTCACTGACTCCACAGAGAGGAAGGCAGCAGGGACAGAGGCCTCGGGGTCTCTCTGCTGAGGAATGGCCACAGTCATCCCCCCACCCCCCAACTTCAGATGAGGCTCCAGCCCCAGAACCGCTTGACCTTGGCCTCTGACTGCAACCTCAGCAGCGGGTTGAGCTCTCCATCTGCAGTCAGCGTATTTCACACACTCGCTCACCACCCATTTTACAGAGGAGAAAACCAAGATCTCTTGTGGGTGCCTGGCCAGGACTGGCCAGGACGATGGGGGTGTGGGGCCTGGGGGGTAGGACGTGCACACCCATCCCTGTGGGCTGGGCCGGACTTTTCCTGCCATGGGAACGTGGCTGGGTGGGGGTGGGTCCGGTGTGCTCTGAGCAGTGACAGGGCTCCCCCTCCGACAGGGCTTGTGCTCCACCTCTCGAGGGGCCGAGGGGCTGCTTCTGCAGCAGGCCAGCTTCTGCCCTACAGGGGGCTTGGGAATGGCAGGACTTTAGCCCTGGAGGTGGGGGAGGCTCCAGGCTTGGAGGAGAGGACAGGTCAGCACCGGAGCTGGAGCTCACCCACCCCTCCAACCCCCAGCAACCCCCCACTGCAGGTGCTCAGGCGCTCCACCCTCCGCAGCCCATCCCGGGATCCCAGTGCCCCTCACCCATCCGCCGCGCCGCCGCAGCCAGGGCGCCAGGGCCTTGCGCACAAACTCCCCGAGGCAGTCGACCAGCGCATGGACCAGGGCGGGCTGGGCCTGCCGCACACAGTCCACGGCCAGCCCTGCCGCCACCGAGTACAAGGACACCACCTTGCCCCACGTGATGCCTGCAGGGAGAGAGACAGATTCCGGTCAGCAGAAGGCCCCCCAGACCCTGGCTCCAGTCCAGCTCTCAGGGTCGCAGGAAGAGCCCGAGACCCTCTGAGCCACGCCCCCGCCATCATCCCTCTGATGCCAGGGTGGGCACCAGGGGCCAGCCCCCACCCACAGCCCCCCAGCTGGACAGGTGCCACGGCAGCTGGCCGCCGGGCACGACCCCCAGCCACCATCCCTGCCACAGGTCAGTCCTGCCCCCTCGCAGGTAGCTCTTAGGCGGAGATTCTCGAAGTCTCCATTATACGCCCGCGCACACGCGCTGGCACCCAGGACAACCTTGCGCGGCCCACCGTCTGCTGGAAGAGGCGAGGAGCAGCAAGGCAGTTGGGTAAGGAGGAGACAGGCCTCGGCGAGGGCGGCTGAGTAGCCTGCAGTCGCACCCTGAACAGTAAGTGGCTTCAAGCCGCACCTGCCCCTGGCGGGTCTGTCCTCCAGAACGGCGGCGCAAGGGCCCTGGCACGTGTCCTGCATGAAGCGGCTGAGGCCCACGAGGGGTAGGACTCCCCAGACCACCGAGCTCCTGAGCGGCAGAACCAAGATGGAGCCCCCTGGGAAGGCCCATGAACAAAGCCTGGGAAGGCAGGCCCAAAGTTCCGGGGTGTGGGCTTCCCTAACGTACAAGGAGGGCCTACAGCTCAGCGAGAACAAAGAGAAACCTTTCAAAAGAAATATGAACGCAGAATAAACAGCTGCTTCATGGAAAAAAAGATACAAATACATGAAACATCTGAAAAATGCCCACCCTCACGAATAACCAAAATAAACCAAAAGAAAGGCCAAAGAAAGGCCAAAGAAAACAAGATCTAGATTGCAATCTGTCAGACTGATTTTTTTTTAAGTTTATTTATTTGTAGGAGGTTGGAACAGAGGGGGGGGGGTGAGTGGAGGAGGGGCGGAGAGAGAGGGAGAGAGAGAATCCCAGGCTGGCTCCGTGCTCTCAGCGCAGAGCCAGACGAGGGTCTTGATCTCATGGCCGGGAGATCTCGACCTGAGCCGATATCAGGACTCAAATGCTTAAGCAGCTGACCCACCCAGGCTCGCCTCTTTCTTCCCTCCCTTAATTTTCCTCCTCCCTGAATCAACTGTCATTAATTCTACGCAAAGCACTGGGAAGAGCACCGCTGTGGCACGTGGGGGCACTTGGTCTTCTCTAGCTGTATTACCGTTGTCATTGCAATTACAACCACTAGTCATTCATCTTTGTACCAAAATTTCTTCGTCCTCGTTAAAATATCAATGATAAAAGACAGCACGAAAAAATACAGGATATATTACAGCATGTTGAAAACAGATTGTAGCTGGTGAGGATTACGGTTGGCTAGATGTAACTGCGGAAACGTCACGTGACTTTCGGGAACCGTAAGAGCGAGGAGCAGGCGTCAGGATCCCGTGTGTCCCCTGGGCAGACTGACTGCACACCGAACTGGTCTGAGCGGCGCCTGGAGGCCGGCACACGTTCGGCAGAGTGCCCAGGACACAGCCCCGAAGCTGAGGACCCACAGGGATCCCAGGCTGGAAACTCAGCTTCTGACTTCTGACCCCCGGCGTGGAGTGGACCAGTCAGGAAGCAAGCAGGGGGGCCCAGGGGACCCAGAAACCGAGGCCCAGCACCCATCCCTGCCTGCCAGACGACCAGTGTCCCAGCCTTCCGGCCTCCTAACACGAGCGGCCCCTCGGCAGTAGGTTCTTCACAAACAGAGCAAAACACTACCATTACGCTGGTCTAGCCAGTACACGTGAGTACACCAGTGACCGTTCTTTTTTCTGTTTAAGTCTATTTATTTATTTTTGAGAAAGAAAGCATGAGCGGGGGAGGGGAAGAAAAAGTGGAAAGGAGAGAATCCCAAGCAGGCTCTGCACTGTCAGCACAGAGCCCGATGCGGGGCTCAGTCTCACGACCCCTGAGATCATGACCTGAGCCGAAATCAAGAGTCGGATGCTTAACTGACCGAGCCAGCCTGGCACCCATTTATTTATTTTTAAAGAAAACTCTAGCCCCAACACAGGGCTTGAACTGATGACTCCAAGATCAAGAGCTGCACATTCCACCGACCAAGCCTGCCCAGCGCCCCTGTCACATTGAACTCTAAACATCAGTGCGCGTGAGGGTCCGGGTGAGTCTGCGCCTTGTCACCCCTATGGGAAACACAGCCACGGTCCCAGCAGGAAGTAGCCTGAGGACGCAGCACCTGCCTGGTCAGCGCACCTTCACGGAGCAGCCGGGGCACAAATCGGCCCCCTCCTCCCGGCTCACCGGTGTTCACGGCAGCCCTGCTCACAATCGCCAAAAGGTGGGGGCAACAAAGCCGCCATCAACTATGAACAGAAAGGCAAACCGTGGTCCGTCCCCCCCGGAAACGTGGCTCAGCCACGAAAAGGGACCGAGCGCCAACCCTGCCTCAGTGTCCGGGAGCCTCGAAAACACGGCACTCAGGGGGACCCACAGACTCAGAGGCCACACACACCGTGTGAACCTGTTACGCAGAACGTCCAGAACAGGTGACTCCATGGAGACACACGGAGGCCGGGGGCTGCCGGGGGCCGGCAGGGGAGGGCTTAACAGGCTCCAGCGTCCCCTTGGGGCGATGGAGGCGGAGGTGGCAGTTGCACAGGGCTGTGAACGCATTAACGGCCACTCGACTGTGCACTTCATGTAAATTGTTGTAGAAGTTTCATCTCAATAAAGAGAAAATTCTAAATCCCACACATCAGACCATGTCATTCCCCTACGGTTACTTTGCATCTCATTCAAAATAAATCCATTATGGGGCCCCATGGCCGGCTCAGTCTGTGGAGGGTGTGACTCTTGATCTCAGGGTTGAGAGTCAGAGCCCCACACTGGGTGTAGAGAGGACTTAAAAGTAAACCCAAGTCTGAAATCTCACGTGAGACACCCCCCGCTCAGGCCCCATTCCCACCGGGCCCCACGCATGCTCCCCAGCTCCACAGGCCAGGCCATGAGGGCGCCAGGTCGTGGCTCCGTCCTGCTCACGCGGAGCCCTCAGCACCCGACAGGCGCCCCTCCCTGCTGGGGGGCAGGGGAAAGGACTGACATGCGAGGGTCGGGGTGCTGCCACGGGTGCAGGAAGGTGAGCACCACGTTCCGTGGTGCCGCCCCATGGCAGGCGCTCACTGTGCGAGCTCCATGTGATGGCTAGATTTTCAGGTCTGGAGAGAAAAGCCAGGGATGGTAGTAAATTGCCATAAATTACAGTGGCATTTAGTTCATTCACTGCCTCTGTCTGGCTCTAACACATTTTCATGCCCCCAAAGGACGCCTTCACCCGCGGGCAGTCAAGCCCCTTCCTCAGCACCCCCGCTCACCCCAAGCCCCTGCACGCTGACTCATCTTCTGCCTCAGGGGTCCCCCTACTGGAGGCATTTCCCATGGAAGGGCTCACACATGGCGCTCTGCTCTGCGTCTGGCTCCGGGCACGCAGCACGGCGCCCCGAGGCTCATCCAGGTAGCCTGTCAGCATTTCTTCCCTTTTGTGGCTGAATGACGTTCCACCGTGTGGAGAGACCGCATTTTGCACCAGGCAGCTACGGTGAGCAGCGCTGCTCCCAGCGTCTGTGTGGACAGGTGCTCCCAGGTCTCACGGGTGGACACGCAGGAGCGGGACCGCGGTGCCACATGGTGACTCCGCCCGAGTTAAACCGCTGGAGAAACTGGCCATCTTCCACGGCAGCCGAGCCCGTGTGCACACCCGCCACTCTGATCCCAGCCACCCCGGGGGACTGACGGGTGCTTCCCCCGCAGCTGCTGAGAGCACTTTCCATGGCCCATCTGTACATCTGTCTGGAGAAGCGTCTACTCAGGTTCTTCGCTCATTTTTAGGTTGGGTGGTCTTTTTATCACTGGTTTCTACAAGTTGTTTATCTTTTGTATTTTCTGATCTCTTTGTGGTAAAATGTTTTGCTCTTGTCCTAAGAAGAAAAAACTGAAAACCCCTGCCAACTTCTAATCAGGGAGAGAAAAATCAGTTTTTCCCCTGAAGGGAGCTGAGTAGCCAAAGGGCAGGGACAGAGGCATGGCCACTCAGGTGACATAGACCCTGCCCTGCAGTCCTCAAGCTGCCCCATGGCTTGCACCCCAGGGGCCGCTGCCAGGAGGAGGGGGCAGAAGGTGCAGTGGGAGGGTCCACGTGAGCAAGGAGGGGCTGTGGGAAGACGGGCATGGGGCTGGCAAGCACCTCATGACTGGGCCTGGCCCTGCGGCAGAAGGGTCTAAGGACCTGAGACGTGATGGACAAGGGGCCAAGGGGAGGCCTTGGACGGCAAGCAGGGGGGTGAGAGGAACAGCTAGCGCAAGGGGGATGGTTGGAGAGCCAGGCGGCAGCCGAGGACCAGCCCTGCAACCCCGCCTCCACGCACCCTCCCCTGCCCTCTTTCTGGGAGGCTCTGAGGTTCAGAGAAGCTAAGAGACCAGATGCAGGCCAGGCAGCCGAAGAGGGAAGAAGACGCAGCTGCCCCAGAGCCCACGGGGCGGGTCAGGTGTGGAGGTTGCGCCAAGAGGCGGGCAGGGCCGGCGTGGGGCAGGGCTGGATGTGCTTGAACGTAAGAGGCAATTAGTCTGCCCCAGTCTCCAGGGAAAACCACAAGACTTTAACTGAACTCTACAAGCAATCGAGCTACTGGGGGTCTGTGACCTCTCTGAGCAAGGCTGGGCAGGTGGAGTGGGCCCTTTGTCCCCATCCCCTGCCCACGTGCCAGCCACCAGCCAGGAGCCTGCCCAGCCTCCCCACTCAGACCCAAGGCCAGCAGCACACCAGAGCCACATTCTCAGAGATAAGCCTTCCTTTTAAAGCCAGACCTCGGCTCATAAACCAGCCGCCCGCCAGCCTGGAGTCAGACACGGGCGGCCACCCACACGCCAGCAGCAGGCCCGAGACGCAGGAGCCCAGGGAGGGGGAGGGTGGTCCTCAGCCCAGGATGTCCCCTGCGCCCCACCTCCTTCCTGGGCCCCACTTGCTTCCTTCTCCACAAGGTGCCCTCCCAGCCCACCCCTGCAGGTTGCCACAGACCAGCCCCCCTAAAGGAAACAGGTCAGGACAGTTAGAACATTCTGAAAGAAACTGGCCCTCCCACCAGCCCACCCAGGCTCGGCCTCATGATGTCCTAGCCTTGCTGACTCCTGCCTGGGAGGTCAGTGCTGACCTAGGGGCGGCCCCGTAGGAGTCTGATTCTGCAGCTGGCCATCCCACGTCCCTGGCCATCCCGCGTCCACACTGCACTGGCCACAGGGAGGGCACAGTGAGCACTGCTCTGCCCACCAGGACCTGGTGGGGCCTCCTTGGGAGAGGATACTAGGGTGGGGTCGGTGGGGCTGGACGTCAGCTGGGCTGGGGGTTCACCTCTGACAGGGTGAGGCAGCCCTCTGCTCTATCTCTTCTGCCTGCAGGGTGTGGGCTGCACCCGCGGCTGGTGGGGACCGTGGCTCCCCCGGATCCTCCACTCTAACGTCCTGCTCTGCTGTTGTCCCAGCCATCCCATGGATGAGGAAACCCAGGCCAAGGTCACATAGCTGGTCAGCACAGAGCCAGGACCGCCTCCCAGAGGAGGGGGTGCTCGTGGCCTCCCTACTGCCTGGCGCCCTTCCTCCTGCAGTGGAATGCCTTCCAGAAAGCCCCAGAGGGAGGGTGGCCCTCCGCACTTGCCACATGACTGCTCACCCCACTCCCCACTCCAGCCGGGATGCAGCCTCTGAAACACTCTGGCTCCAAGGCCCCCACGCTGTCCCTCCCCGAGGGTGGGGGCTGGCTGTCCCATTCATCAGGGGTCCCTGGGCCCAGGTGCTGGGAAACACCGAGGGATGTGCTGCCGCAGGACGTGCTGGTTGGGGCTGGGGCTCTGGTTACCTAGATGCACAGCCTGGCACCTGGGAGGTGGGGACACAGAGAGGAGGCAGCAGGAGCAGATGTCACCGCTCCTAGGGCACAGGTGGGGCACCAGGAGGCGCCCAGGTGAGTGCGGGCCAGCCAGGTGAGCCGGGTGCGCTGCTGTTCCTGAGAGACTGGCCAGCGAGCGAGCGAGGGGTTCACGCCCTCAGGCATCTTCCCTCGTGTGGGGCCGCCTGCAAGGTGCCTTCAGTGACACTAACTGCTGAGGCTACGCCGCCAGAGCCTGGTGGTCCCGCCCGGGCTGCCTTCGGGACCCAGCGCCACGCTGTGAGAAGCCCACAGGCCACGTGCAAGATGCACTGCATCCACCCCCCCCCCCTCAGCCAATGGTCAGCACCAACTGGCAATCCGGGACATACAGCCCAGACAAAACCTCAGGTGGCTGCCACCCCAGCCAATGCCCAGTCAGAACCTCGCAGAGGCCAGGGGCGCGGGGGTGGCTCAGTCGGTTAAGCAGCCAACTTCAGCTCAGGTCATGATCTCACAGCTCATGGGTTCAAGCCCCGCATCAGGCTCTGTGCTAATAGCTTAGAGCCTGGAGCCTGCTTCTAATTGTGTCTCCCTCTCTCTCTGACCCTCCCCCGCCTACATTCTGTGTCTCTCTCTCAAAAATAAATAAAAGCTAAAAACAAACAAACAAACAAAAAAGAGCTCGTAGAGGCCTGGTGCCGGCTGCCCAACAGGCTGCCCAGCAGGCCCACTGTCCTCAGACCCGGGCCAGAGTGGGGGAGAGAGACACTGACCATCACCGTTCGAGTCAAGGTTTTGGGCTCTTTTGTGCAGCAAGAAGGTACACATGGGCACCAGGTGGCTCCAGGCCCCCAGTACCAAGCCCCTGCTCTGGCCCACACACCCCAGCCCACTGTGGGCACCCTGGGGGAGGGGGTGCCTAAGCCTACCTGCAGAGAAGATTTGGGCCGCCACGGCCAGGAAGGCATCGGTCACCACGGTCTCGGACTGCAGGGAGATGTTCAGCTGACGAGCCACGTTGCGGTAGACGCTGGGCCGGATCTGCTCCAGTTCGTCCCCTGAGCAGTCACGCAGCGGGGTCAGAAGCAGTCCTGGGAGACCCTAGCCCCGCCGTCACACAGGCCTGGGAGCAGCCCCCTCCTCATGGCCCGTGCCCACGGCTGCTGCTCGGCACGTCTGACCCCCGACCCCTACTCAGCCTGTCAAATTCCCACCCCACCGTGACCCCACATGGCCCCTGGGGACAGGAGACCAAGGAGGTACACTGGGGACCTACCTTGGTGCCTGCCCCTTCTGACAAGCCAGCCACCCCCACCCCCACCCAGGGCCAAGCCTGCTGGGCCGGTGAGGCGGGAATCCCAGGGAGGAACACGAGCCATGCCTGCTGGGTGACTCACGGTTCACAGTGAGCTGCCTGGGCGGCAGCCGGACTGTGCACGCGGCCAGCGCCCAGCACAGGCAGGGGCTACACCAACGACCCCACACTGTGGGCCCCCCGCTGCTGCCTCCGAGGGGCGTCCTCGCTCAGGCCCCGGCACCGCTCTGTGATCCGAAAAGCTGAGCCATTGCCCTGGGCCACCAACACCGCCCAGGTTCAAACCTGGGCTCCTGGTGCCAAGCGGGTGTGTCTGGATGGGCGGCCACGGTCGGCAGAGGAAATGCCCTCTCAGCAGCCCCGCCCGCTGCCCGAGCTCGCTGCGGCGCCCCTGGCAGTGATGTGCTGGGAATTCCACACGGCCCCTGGACTGGGGTCCCCCAGCCCAGTCGCTTCTGCAGCCAAAGCAAACAGGGAAATGCCGTGGGCCGGACAGCACGGAACGATAAGGGTGTCCGAGTCATCCCTGGGCCAGCTGCACTCCATCTAATGAACTAAGATCTAGATGCAGAGCAGACACTGGCGAGGCCAGGCCGGCGGGCGGCAGGGGGGAGGTGGCATGGAAATTCCCAGGGCCGGCCTGGCCGTTCCCACACAGACCTCAGGGCCGCTGGGGACTGGCCCCAAGAGACTGACCATGGGGATGCAACCCAGGCTTCTTCCTGTGTGCCGCTGCCCCGGGGGCCGGGCGTCTGTGCTAAGGAGGGGCTTGGGGCACGTGGGGGGGGGGTGTGTGGAGACAGTGTGGCCCCGAAGGGCTGGTGCGGAGGAGCTCCAAGAGCAGAATGCAGCAAAAAGACATGAAGGAGAGAAAGCACTCTGGGGGCCGAGCTGTCTCTGTCCTTGGCCACCCGGCAGAGCTGAGTCCCAGGGACTGGATGCAGTCTGATGCTGAGGAAGGGCCTTGAAGGCCCAGCTCCTGAGAGGGCTGGTGCTGGGCGCCAAGCCTAGGCCGGAAGTGCTCGGTGCTCAGGGTGGGACACAGAGGACTGAGGGCACAGAGACCAGCCTGGTCAGGTGGGCAAAGGCCAGAGCAGAGTTCCGACAGGTTCAGACAATAGGGACTCTGGGCCCAGGGCAGAGGCAGTGCCCAGGTCCTGCTCACAGACAAGGAGACAGAGGCTGGGGGTTAGGGGCTGTAGGGCAATCCAGGTCGGAGGCAAGACTTCCTTCTGGGTCCCCCAGGGGTCTGGGGGGCTCTTGGGAGCCCAAGGAACCATCTTCTCCAGGGCCCTCTAGAAACTTCCCCAGTGTCATCCCCACAGGCCAGCTGAAATGGCTGTGGGTGGCTGACCTCAGGGGGGTCCAGGCCTTCGGGACCCCTGCCCGACTCCCCCAAACCCCACTGGCTCTCCCCTCCCCTGAGGCCCGGTGGGCTACCACCCTTCTATGATGCCCCCAGAGAATCTGTGTGTCTCCCCGCACCCCAGGTCTACACAGCTCTGCTCTCAGAGTCCACACAAAACAAGGACAAGGAGACACTGGGGTCAGCCTGCGAAGAGGCTGAGTGTCCCTTTCACGCGGCACTCCCTCTAAGCCTGGACCCACACTGCGTGGAGAGCCATGCCACCCGGGCTCCGTCTTTCCTGCCATCCCCTCCCCATGGGCCCACTGCCAGTGACCTCGGTGCCTGAAACTGAATCACTGGGCTGGTCCCACCCTCCCTGGGGTGTAGACCTTGGAGAAGGTGGGAACAGTTATTCGGCTGTGTGTGACCGCCCCCCCAAATAAGCACTCCCAGGTGTCTATACTCCACCAGCTAGGTGGCCAGCCCGTGGTGACTTTGACCCTCTTAGGGAAGAGCAGCAGGATTTCAGGCAGCACCTGAGACCCGCTTTCCAAAACAAACATCCGACACGTGGTTCCACTAAGGATTTCTGTGCCCAGCTCGGTACAAGGGTCACTCTGGAAGTTTAGCCACCAAAACACTGTTGTTTCCCCGGAGAGTTCTAGTCTTTATGGCCAGAATGTCCGAGATCTGGGCGGAGCCCGCATTGGGGGGGGCCCTGGGGCCGGTGGGCTAAACTGGGAGTGTGGGTGGGCCTGCCTAGCGCAAGGCCATTCTGCCCTCTTCCTCCTCCCTCCCCGCCAGCCCCCTGTCCACCCTTAAGGGAAACCAGCCCAACAGCAGGGGGCGGGGTGGGGGATGTCCTCCGGGTACCCCTCGCCTACCGGGCGCCTCCCGGCCCAGCAGCGGGGGGTTGAGGGGGGCGCCTCCCGACCCAGCAGCGGGGGGCGCCTCCCGGGCCCCTCTCGGCCCAACAGCTGGGGGCGCCTCCCGGGCACCCGCCCGCCCCTGCCCGCACTCACCCAGGCGCAGCAGCACCGCGCACACCTCGGCCAGGCGGCCTCCGGGGACAGGAGCGGCGCGCTCGGGCGCGTTCCAGGCGAGGCCGGCGCGCAGCAGCCGCGCGTGCACGAACTCCCGGCCGAGCGCCTTGGCCTGGGCCACCAGCTCCTTGTCGGTGGGCGAGCGGTCAAAGGCGTCCATGATCTCGGCGGCGAAGACCGAGGAGCGCCGCAGCACCTCCATGGCGGGGACGCGGGCCAGGGGCGCGGCACCTGCAGGGAGCCCGGCTCAGCGCCCCGGCCTGGTGGGCGGCGGGGAGCCAGCCCCGCGCGGGGTTCGCCGGGCGGGGAAGGGGCGCGCGGGGCGGAGGGGCTGCGGCCGACCGCGACGGACCGTTGGTTTGAGCGGGGGTCCCCAAATCTTTAAAATCACGGTACCACGCTCCTTCAGATTCCGGGTTCCATCTCAAGACTCCCCACGGGCGCCCGGCACACAAAGACCGCTGCGAGGCGGCGATGTGCCCTGGGGCCCCGCGCCCGCGCTCGAAGGCGAGGCGTCCCCGGCGTCCGTCCGCGGCGGTCGCCCGGCTCACCTCCCCCGCGGCATGGCGCGGGCGCGGGGCCGGGGAGGGGGCTCTGGCCTCAGCGTCTGCTGGCCGCGGGCTCCGCCGGCCTCGGTCCTTCCATCCGCAGCGGCGGGGACGCGCGCCCGCCCCTCGCCCGGCAGGTCCGCGCTCCCGGGGGCGCACGGCGCGGCACTCCGCCGGCGAGAGGCGAGGCTTGGGGCTTCGCCTTCTAAGGAAAAGGCAGCCCCCGGGGCGGAGCCGCGGCCCGGCCTCCCCGCCGCCTCCCCGCTTAAGGAGGACCGAGCGAGTTCGCGGCCAGGCCCGGGGAGCGCTCCGGCGCCGCCGGCAGGACCCGCGTCTGCGGCCCGGGCGCCCGGCGCGCCATCGCGCCGCCTGCGGTTTCTTACCGTTCCTTTCTGTGTCCCGGGGACGTGCCCCTGGTCTGCCACGTGGCCTTGCGTCGTCGACGGACACTGGCGTGCAGTGTATTGAAGACCCTGCAAACATCATCTGCCACTGGGGGGTAGCTGGTACTTATAATGAACGGGAGTGATTCTCGGTGAAGTCCAATTTATCCTTCTTTTTTTTTTTTTAATTAAAAATGTTTTTAATTTTATTTTGAGAGAGACAGAGACAGGGTGACCGGAGGAGGGGCAGAGAGAGAGAGAGGGAGAGAGAGAGAGAATCCCAAGCGGACTCCTTGCTCCGAGCTTTCAGCACAGAGCTTGATGTGGGACTCGAACTCATGAAACGGTGAGATCATGACCTGAGCGAAACCCAGAGTCCCAGGCTTAGCCCACTGAGCCACCCATGTGCCCCTGTCTGTCTTTCCTCTTAAGGTTGGTGTTTTTTCATTAGGATATTCTTTTATGTTTTATTTTAGAAGCTTAACTGTTTTGCCAGTCACATCTATGGTGCACACAGATCCACTCTTGTGCATAGCATCCTCTTTGTTTTATTTTCACATGAATATCCAGTTGACACAACATCATTTATTGAAAAGACCACCCTTTTCCTCTTGAATTGGAAAAGAGGCCCCATCATAAATCAAGTAACTGTATATGTGAGGACCTGTTCCAGATGCTTCCATCCCACTGCTCATTCCTCTATTCTCGAACCAACATCACACAGTTCACACAGGAGGAGCCAACCTGCCCTGATTCACATACGTAGAGCACTTCGTCCACTAGCCCTGGACTACGTGTTCCTTCCATGTGCACATGGAATGTTAATCAAAATAGACCATATCCTGGGCCATAAAATCTCAACAAATTTCAAAGGACTGAAACCACGCAAGTGTGTCCTCTTTGAATCAAATTAAATTCAAGGTCAATAAAACAGTTAGAATGCCTTCATGTACTCGGTATTAAAACCTTACACCTCTAAATAATTAAGGATCCAATGGTAAGTCACAAGGGAAATTGTACAAGATTTGAAAGTGAGCAATAGCGAAAATATGACCTAGCAAATGCTATGGGACGCATGCCTAGCAGTGCTTAGAGGAAAACTTGCAGCTTCAGGAGAAAGGTTGATAATTAATGCTCCAAGTTCCAGCTCAAGAAGCTAGAAAAAGAACAAATTAAATGCAGAGGTGAGAGAAAATGACAAAGAAAAGAGTAAACTTTAATGAAATGAAGCAAAAATTAGAGAAAATAAACAAAGCCAAAAGTTGGTTCTTTGAAGACATTAATAGAATTGATAAGCCCCTGGAAATGTTGAGTAAGAAAAAGAAAACAGAAATTCCAGTATCAGGAATGAAAAAGAGGGCATCACCAGCTATTACAAACATTAAGAGGATAACAAGGAAAGCCTGGCTGGCTCAGTCGGTGGAGCATGCAGCTCTTGATCTCAGGGTTCGAACCCTACATTGGGTGTAGAAATTACTTTAAAATAAAACCTTCTTTTAAAAAAGGATTATAAGAGAATAGTATGAACAACTCTATGACAGTAAATTTGAAATTTAAGTGAAACACAATGTTCCAAAACTGACATTAGAAGAAATAGAAAATCTGGATAGTCCTATACCAATTAAATAAACTTAATCCATAGTTTAAAGTATTCCCCCAAAAGAAAATTCGAATTCAGATGGTTTCTTTCTTGTGTTTATTTATTTATTTATCTATTGAGAGAGAGAGAGCACACGTGGGAGAGAGAGAGAGAGCAAGCAGGCTCTGTGACCTCAGCACAGAGCCCTGTGAGGGGCTCAAACTCACGACCCATGGGATCACGATTGGAGCTGAAGTGGGAAGCTTTGCTGGCTGAGCCAGGTGCCCCATTTTTTTAAGATTCAGATGGTTTCATTGGGGAATTCCTCCAAAAAGTTAAAGAAATAGCACCAACCTTACACAAACCTTTCCAGAGACTAAACAGTGAGCAAATATTTCCCACCTCATTTTGTGAGGCCAGCAAAGCACCGATACCCAGCCCTATCAAGAACATTACAAGAATCTAGAAAAGCCATCAAACCTCTGTCTGCCTTGGCTTCTCCATCTATAGAACAGGTATCTACCTTCCGTGGTTGTTGAGAGGGTTGGACTAGTGAATCTGTGTAAAAGCTTGCTTGTCACATAGTGAGGGCCCAGTCATTGTTGGCTGTTTTTGCAGAAAAACTATGGAGCTCTCACACGTGAGTGTGCATTTTAATGAACTCTTCAGGGGGTCCTGGAGCGTCAGGACATAGTCTGCCTCTGGCATTTTTGCAGAGCACTTAGGGTCGGGATTCCCTGTGTTTTCTCGATGGGAATATGGAATCTGGAAGCTCAGAATGGTAAGGGACTTGCCCCAGGTATCGCTGTAGGACGGTGCATAATCAGATGTGAACTTCAGAGTCCGCCCCGGGGGCCCCGGGAAAACTCGTGTCTGCAACAGGACGCAGGGATGCTCCCTCCTGCTCCCTTCCCACCATGTGGCCTCAGGCAACTTTTGGCCCCACTCACAGCCTCCCATACGACATAAGGTCCCATTCTCTGCTTCTTTCTCCTGCGGAGCGCGGGTGGTGGGTGCAGAAAGACCTCATGGGCTCTCACGTGGGAGCGACAAATCATTGGACATAACTGATAGATGCCTGTGTTTAGTCCAGTCCCCTCAGTTCAGGAGACGCCGTGCCTGGATCAAGTCATGCCTGAAACCAGCAGACCGGGACCTTTTATATCAGATCAAAGCCGTGTCTCAGGATGTTCGGTACAGAAAACTGACAGCAGTGAGGGCCTGGAAATGCTCCCAAGGGCTTGTTAAGAGATAAGGTGAAACCAGTGCTGAGTAGTAGAGAACAAACCCTTATCCAGACCTTAAAAAGGCTGGGTCATGCTGCAGTTAGTTGAGGCTTCTTGTCCCTGAGGTCTGGAGGAAGCTGGCTTTGTCCACCCAGTCCTGACCACAGATCCCCGAGAGTGCTCGAACACTCCGCAGTCACCCTTAGCCCCGATTCTGGGCCTCTGGAGAACTCTTGCTCTGCTCTCTGTCTTGCTTCTCACCCTCTCTCTGCCCTGGTGCTGACCAAGTGGGGCCAGCAACTTTTGTCACGTGCCCCTCCCTGAACCAGCTGTGGCTGGAGACAGGGAAGGTGCCCAGTGTCAGCTCTGGTCATATACCTGGCCCTGGACGGGGTGCAGGGGCCTGGCAGTGCCACCAAGTGGCAAGGATAAGGGTGGAGCTCACGACCAGGAGAGGGATCCTGGCTTTACATAGAATCCTGCCCAAGGCTTTTGTGGGGGTCATGATTTGAGAAGGGGGTCCCCAACCCAGTGATGTTAAGTTTGAAAGCAGTGGTAATAGCTAGCACAGACATGACTGGGGTCCCTGCCTGGTCCCCCTCTAGCCATGCCGGGGAAGAGGGGGCAGGCACACATGGCAGTGTCCCGTCTTGCGGAGCAAATGCCCAGGCCTCCAGAGATCCCTGTCTACACTGGCACAGCCACCTACAGAGCCTGTGTGGGCCTCTCGCCAAGCCCGGGCCTGGAGGAGACTGAGCAGCGGGACATGGGCGGTCCTGGAGGCGAGAGGATGGGCATGGGAGAGGCTGCACGCAAGGCCTCGTGGGCAGGGCTGGCTGTGGCTGAGGAGGTCCACGTGAGGTTCCTGGCGGGAGTCTGGTGTTCTGGACCCAGTCCAGGCCTTCCAGGACATCACGGGGCTGCTTGCCTAGAGTGGGGCCTGCACGTTGCATTGAGTCGTTGCTCTGGTCCTCTGTACAGGCTGGGGACCTGATGCCACTGTCCAGGGACCCATGACCCATGGGTGAGAGGGGGATCCTCTTCATTCTCTTTTCAAAATACACCCTAAGGGAGCTACTTCTGCCTCCT
The DNA here is from genome assembly GCA_004023845.1 of Helogale parvula. Taxonomy (NCBI): domain Eukaryota; kingdom Metazoa; phylum Chordata; class Mammalia; order Carnivora; family Herpestidae; genus Helogale; species Helogale parvula. The sequence continues at coordinate 231,184 of PJEM01001480.1, read as the reverse complement.
TTGCTGCCGACACCCTGACCCAGGCCAGCGCCCCTCTCTTCTGGATGGCCTGCCTCTCATCCACACCTCTCTAGACTACCCTGTGCGTGGGGACAGAGTGCCTTTTCAAAACCAACCATTTTGATTAGTGCCCAGCCCCCCAGCACCTGCTTTTACCCTCCCCAACCTCTGTGGCTTCTTCTCCCCTCCCTCTGCCTTGCTTTTGGCTCCAGCCACCCATCTCCTTGCAGATCATCAAAAACCCACAGCACACTTGCGCCCCAGGGCCTTTGCACTCTATTATCTTCACAGCTCTGCTCATGTAACATTTCATCAGAGATGCCCACTCCCGTGTCCTGACTCTGCCCCCACCCCCATTACAGTTTTCCTCACTCTCACAACCTCTGTGCAAAAAGGTCCCTACAGGGGTAGCTGAGGACAAGGGGGACCAGGAGGACATGAGGCGGAATCCCCCAGCGGCGTGCCACAGCCTGCCACTCATACCCAGTTCTGTCCTCTCAGAAGTCCGGAGCACCACTGACGGTAGATATCCTATTGAGGATCACTTTGTACGCTCTATGGGGCTCGGTGCGTCTTCCCCCTCGGCACCTCCGGGCTCCCTCGTCCCCTTGCTCAGGTGTTCAGCAGGTGCTTTGCTGCTCCCAGACGCAGGGGCACAGGCCTGTGCGGAGCACCCATGTGGACGGAGCAGGCGGGGCGGCGGGGGGGGGGGGCTGCTGCGACTCTGGCCCTCCGTCCCTGCTGTTAGAGGTTCACGTTTACTCCAAACCCCAAGGTGCTCTTGCCCCTTTTCTCTGGGATCCAGGATGTGCGCCCGCCATTAGTGGTCTCCGAGGTGACAGGATTCCCTCAAGGTTCTCCCGCTGGAAACCAATCTGTGTCCTTGACCTACTGACCGGAAGGAGGAGCCGGAGGAGGGGCATGGCCCCCCAGGCGCCAGCCTCTCCGCAGGGGGTCAGCGCAGGCCACTGCACCAAGCCTGGCTGCTGGAACCTGGAGCAGAGGAGGACACAAAGGATCCTGAGCAGAAATTTATAGCACCCTTGAACCCTGGAGACATTTAAAGAGTCCCAGAAGCAGAAGCTAATAAAGTGGTCAAGTGGACATCAATCTGCAAACACTTGCGGCTTGGCCCAGGACCTCGAATGAGGTCACCGCCTTGCTGCCAGATGGGAACACCCCAGGGGGACCCTTGGGGTGATGAGCAAGGTCTGCAGGGGGCTGACCTGGCGGGCCGGCTCCCCGGGGACAAATCGGGTGAGCGGGGTGCGTGGGGTGGTAGGTGGGGCAGGGCACAGCTGTGCGGGGGCAACGGTGGTACTGCCTGGCAGGTGACCCTCGCTGGGCAGGTGACCCTCACTGCCCCTTCGGGAAGGCCGGCGGGCAGAAGCTGCCTGGGCAGTGTCCACTCCCGCTCCGCGCCTCGATCCTGCAGAGACAGGCGGTGATCAGATGGGGCTTGGGGGACAGAGGTGGCACCTCGAAGCCTCCGGGGCTGAGGTCTGCGGGGCGTGAGCACTGCTCCTGCTCCAGGGGTCTGTATACCCTGGGGAAAGTGCTGGATAAACACCCTGGGGGCAGGGGCAGGGTGTCTAACCTCCACCCCCTGCGGCCCCCCCCCCCCCCCGCACAGTTTGAAGGGTGGGCTCCAGCCTGGGGGTGGGGGCACCTCCGCCCGCACGACCCCGTTGCCCCTCTGCCCCCAGCAGCGGCCTCTGGATTAATTATGAAGTGTTTCCAGGGCGCCTGGGCGGCTCAGTCGGTTGACCGTCTGGCTTCGGCTCAGGTCGTGATCTCACAGCTCGAGGGTTCGAGTCCCGCGTCGGGCTGTGTGCTGACAGCTCGGAGCCTGGAGCTGCTTCGGATTCTGTGTCTCCCTCTCTCTCTGCCCCTCCCCTGTTTGTGCTGTCTCTCTCTGTCTCTGTCTCTCTGTCCCCCTGTCTCTCTGTCCCCGTCTCTCTCTCTCTCTCTCTCTCTCTCTCAAATAAATGAACATTAAAATAAGTTTTTAAATGCGAATATTGTCCGTCAGCCTGGCGAACGGCCGAGTTACTGCGCATGCTCCCTGCTGGCCCGGGGACCTGAGCAATTCGCCCCTGTCTGGCCGCCACCCGAGCTCTTGCGGCGTCCTAGGCACGGAAGCAGCCCTTTTCCTTCAGGGTATTTATTTTTTCTCATTGGCTTGTTCATCGTCTTTGTATATTCTGGGTGTTAGTCTTTCGTCTGTTACAAATGTTGCAGAGATCCCCTCCCCAGCTCTTCCCCAGGGGCCGCCCCCGCCGTCCTCCACCTGCTGCCGGCTCTGTCGCTGCCCTTCCCCTGATGTTAAAATCCAGTTTTGCAGGGGGTGGGGGGGGGCCTGGGGGGCTCAGCCGGTTGAGCATCTGACTCCCGCTCAGGTCATGATCTCACGTTTTGTGTGTTCGATTCTCTCTCTCTGCCCCTCCTTGACTCTTGGTTTTTCTCTCTCAAAATAAATAAGCTTAAAAAAAGAGAGTCTCTTTTTGAAAAAATGCCAGTTCTGTGGATGTTCATAAGAAAGATGTTCCTTTTGTTGTTCTTCTCCAGCTCTACACGGTTTTGGGTGAAAAGCACCTGTCCCCCGCCTCCCCAGACACCCCAGCCCCAGCCCCCATGACAATGCTCCCCCCCCCCCCCCCAGCAGCTCTGGATTCTCTCTCAGAGATGTGCCCACTCACTTGCTGCCTTGGAAGGTGAGGAATCGGCCCCCCAGCCCCGCACCTACCTCCGGGCCTCTCTACCTTCTGTTTTCACTTCCGGGACCGTGTGGAGGGTTGAGGGGAGGGTTTTGTCCGGCCGCAGGGCGGGGCCGTGCTCCCAGCCCTGGCATCCACTCTTGGTCTGTGACTGCCCAGCAAGGTAACCCAGAGCTCTGGGGCCCCAGTCCCTGGTCCAGCCCGCCCCTCCCTAGTGACATCATCAGGAAAACAACATTCTGGATCAGTCTGATGGCTTCATGTGAAGAAAGCCAGGCCACGCCCATCCTAGAGTGCTCTCGATGGCGGAGCCTGGCGGGCATCCCCCGAACAGAGCTTTCTCAGGCTCAGCCCTCACTCCTGCCTTCCACTTCCCTGATCTGGTCACATCACAGATGCCAGTTCACAGGTTCCCCTTGGACATGGCTTGGAAGGAGCCGTTCTGGTTCATGAGCTTCCCTGCCTAGAGCTCGGCCCTGCTGCCTCTTCGCCGCCAGGTGCTGAGAGCTGACGGGCACTTCATGGCCCTGTCATCGCTATCGGTGGTTGTCCCTAGTGCGTCTGTCTGTTGTCCTGTCCTGGAGGCCCCCTCTGTCTTCTCGTCCCCGTGTACGTGGGTCTCACCCCTGTGCAGGGGGCGTCAGTGGCCTGAGGCCAGCGCCAGCCTCCTGGTGTCCCCTCCACTGCCCCCTCCATAATCTCTGCTGCGTCTCTTTGTCTCTTTGTCTTTGCTTCTGCCTTCTGGAAGAGTTCCTTAATTTTACCTTTGTGCGTTTCTATTCCAACACTTCTTTCTTATTCTTTGATCGCCTTAACAAAGTTTCCTGTTCTCCATGTTATGGACACAGTATCCTGTCTTTCTGAGAATTATAACTTTAAGGGACTTTCTGATGGGGGGGCCTTTGTCGTGCCCCCGCCCACCCACCCCTCTGCCGTGTGATTTGGTCCTCTCCTTTTGGGAGGGAGGTGCTCCTTGGCTGTCCTTCCGTGCGGACAGGGAGGCCCGGCAGCTCCTGGCGGCTGTGTGGCCAGGCCTGGGGGCTGGCCCGCCTCTTTCCCGGGAACCCTGGAAGGAGGTCATTTTCCCGGACAGCCTGGCTTCTCCTGAGAAGGTCCGCCAGTCTCCTGCTTTGGGGTGAGGGTGGGGGTCCCCGCCTGTCTGGCTGCCTCCCGGGGCAGCATTAAGGGAGGCGCCCCGGGGCCTGCAGGTGGGGAGGCAGCCTCTCCTCGACACCCCTCCCCTGGGCCTCCCCGCCCTCCACATACCCACAGCTGCAATGCCTCAGACCCTGTTTCTCCGGAAGGATCTGGCGTGGTTTTGTCCTGGGGGCAGGAGGCGAGGGCGAGGCGGCCCGCCTGCTGTGGACATGGGTGAGGGACGGGGGGCAGGCCTTGCTGTTCTTCCCCGGCAAGGACTGGGCTGGGACACTCAGACACCCTGGGGGCTGGTGGTGAGCTCCATCGTTCTCACCGTCCCCACCTGTGTGGGTGGTGGTGGACATCCCGGACCCCGGATGTCTGGCCAGGCCACGAGACTTGCCTCGGCCTACGAAACGTGAGTAGGTGATGCGGGCCACGGGTGAGCAGACGCTGGGAGAGCCAGGGCATGTCTCTGCCTCCTGACTTGGCCACAGGAAGGCTCTGTCCCAGAGAAGGCAGCTCCCCCTTCCCATTCCTTCAGGAGCAGGAGCAGGAATGTACGTGGGCAGAGCTGAGGAAGGAGCAGGAGGGACAGGGTGCCTACAGGAGAGGCACCTTGGCTGCTGCCAGCGGCTGGGATTCCAGGGCTGCTTGTTACCGGGTGGCACGGCCCAGGGCTGACAGCTACATGTGCTGAGTCACGCATCACCTTCCATCTTTCTGTTCCAGTGTGGTGGAAAGCATTCAGATCTCTCATCTCTGTCTCCTTCTCTGCAGTTCTCTTTGGATTTGAGGGTTTCCCTACTTGTACAGTTCCTCCCCTGATGTTTCAGAAGGGCGTGGGGAGGAGACGTGGCTGGTAAGCCATTTCAAACTGCTCTCCAGTGGCACAGGCAACACTAACACCACCTTCCCGGCTTTGGAGACCTCAGTGCAGTTCTGCTACTAGTGTTCATGCCTCTTCGTTGTGGTTCTGGGCGATGCCGTCCACTCCGTCCTGCAGACTCCAGAGTCCCTGTGTGCTTGGACGCCTGTGGCCTTGCTCTGAACACGGCCCCACCGTCTCTGTGCACAAGCCACCTGTCCATTGTCCTCCCTCCAGTAACCCTCCTCCCTGCTCTGACCCTTCCTCCTCTCCTTTCATAATCTCCCAGGGCCTCTAACAAAGCACCACGAACCTGGCCTGGGGCAGCAGCAGGCTCTTTCACGGTCTGGAGGCCAGGAGTCTGGAAGCGCAGGTGTGGGCAGAGCTGGCTGCCTCGGGCGGGGGTGGGGGATGGGGCGTCTCTGTCCTCGCTGTGTTGCCTTCTCCCTGGGTGTTTGCATTCAGCTCTTTCCGTCCAGGGGCCCCTTCTCCAGCATGACCTCATCTGAACTTGACTCTGCAAAGACTCCTTGTACAAATACAGTCCCATTCACAGGTACGGGATTAGGACTCAACATGTCTCTCCTGGTGATGCCATTCAGCCCTCTCGGTTTTGAAGACGTGTTTTTATCCTTAGAATTCTAAAATTCACTACGCGGTGTTAGGTCAAGACTTTATTTCCTCTTCTAACCTGAAAACCCTCATTTCACTTCAATTTTTGGGAAGGTTTCCCCAGCGCGTGTCTCTGCGTGTGTGTGTGTGTGTCTGAGTGATTGCATTTCTGTGTTTGCGCTTGCGTGTCTGTCTGTTGTGTCTGAGTGTGTGTGTCCGCATGTCTGTCTGTGTTTCTGATTGTGTGTGCCTGTGTGTGTCTGTGTCCGTGTGTGTGACTGTGTGTGTGTGTGTGAGTGTGTGTCTGTGTGTGTGTCTGCATGTCTGTGTGTGTCTGAGTGTGTGTGTGTGACTGTGTGCACTGTCCATGCTTGGTGTGTTAGCTGAGTGATTAGTTCCAAAGATGTGCACCGCCTTGTCCCTACATATGTGCTGCTCATGTGGCAAAAGTGACTTTGCAGGTGGGATTAGACTGAAGACCTTAGGGGCGCCTGGGGGGCTCAGTCGGTTAAGCGTCTGACTTCGGTTCAGGTCATGATCTCACGGTTCGTGAGGTCAAGCTCCGCATCAGGCTCTGTGCTGACAGCTCAGAGCCTGGAGCCTGTCTTCAGATTCTGTGCCTCCCTCTCTCGGACCCTCCCCTGTTTATGTTGTCTTTCTCTCTCTCAAAAATAAAAAATTAAATTAAATTAGAAAATTTTAAAAAACCATTTAGACTGAAGACCTTGAGGCAGGGAGGTCCCCCTGCATCCACATGAGGCCAGGATCATCACAAGAGTCCTTTTGTGACAGGGAGGAAGGAGGACCGGCTCAGAGAGGAGATCTGTAACAGGGTCCGAGAGAAGCAGGGTGGGAGAGAGGCCCCAGGCTGGCTTTGCAGATGCCAGCGGGGGGGGGGGGGGGCGGGGGCCAAGGGATGCAGGTGGCTTCTAGAAGCTGGAGAAAGCAAGGAAACAGATTGTCCCTGGAGCCCCCAGGAGGAAGTGGCCCTGAGAACACCCTGACTGTAGCCCAGTGAGGCCCACGTCAGACTTCTGCCTCCAGAACCATCACGTGCATGGTTGTTTTAAGCTGTTCGATTTGTGGCATTTTGCTAGAGCAGGTGTGAGCTCACCTCTGTTAGGTACAGGGGGCTCAGGGGGCACAGGGAGAGCTTGCTGGATGGGAGCTGATCTGCCCTCCACCAGGGGGATCCTAGTCTATAAGTAAAACATGGTCATTGATAAATTCTGGAAAGTACAGAAAAAATATGAAGAATTTGCATGAAAGATTCATAATCGGGCTCACAGACAACCAACCGTTGGAAGTGTTCCGTACATTTCTGTGCAATGGGGGATGGGGCGGGGGGGGGGAGAAGGAAGGGAGAGAGGGAAGGAAGACGAGGGAGGAGAGAGGGGGTTGGGTTGCAAGAGAAGCGGTTTTTCTATTTCCTGGCAGCCCTGTGAGCACTGTCCTGACGTTGTGGCGTTTTGCCAACAACAGCTGGTGACGGCACCGTGTCCCCTGGATATATGCCAGTGTTATGGTTAGTACCACTGGCTATTTATGGTGCTTCCAGTTTTCCACCTTTGAGCTAAAGGTGCCCATTTTTTAAAATGTTTATTTATTTATTCATTTATTTAGAGAGCGCAAGAGCATGTGTGTGTGCATGCACGAGCAGGGAAGGGGCAGAGAGAGGAAGAGCCCCCAGGTGTCCCTTGCCTCTGCATTTTCTCGGTGCTGATGCCTGGACACAGTGTTGCCGGGTCTGCGTCTGGGTCATGTTATTCGGGAGAGCATTGCCCCCCGGGACCCCACTGCCAGGATCCCAACACCAGAGGAGTCTGAGCTTGCCCAGTGGGCACAGGGCAAAGTGAGCATTTATTTGTTCTGAAACCTGACGTGACCCATTGTGTGTCTAGAGAGACTGGGAAGCGGGGCGGAGGCCGTGCCTGGTGGCTGATGGGGAGGCACCCGAATACATCGGTCTTCACCAATCTGGGTCTGAATGTTTCTAAAATTTAAAGTCAGTCTTAGAAGGTGAAGATTTGCTATGACCTTGACCCGTCACCTCCCCAGGGCCAGCCAGGGCCCCCACCCTACCGCCTATGTGGGACAGGGAGCAGGTCCGGGCAGGCCCAGGGAGTCACCTGAGCCGCACTATGGGCACAGACAGGGGCATAAGGTAGTGGACCCTTTCCCTCCTCTCCGGATAGTTATTTGCTTTTGCCCTGAGGGGAGAGATTTTCTTCTACCTTAACCTCCTTCCTGAGGTCCTGAGGCCTTCTTGAATGGGTTGTTTTGAAACGATCCTCATTGTTCTGAGATTTCAGTCAGCAGACACAGATACGCCTGTTCTGAATACAAGAGTAAAATCTGGTCGCTGAAGTTTACCGAGCCTGGAAAATTAGAATAGCAAATAAAATGAGACCTAAGATCCACATCGCTTCCAGTCCCAATATCCTGTCAGTCCAAAATAGTCCCTACGTGTACACACAGTTAGCATGTAGTTCTAAAACCTGGTTTTTCAGAGTGCCTGGGTGGCTCAGTCGGGTAAACGTCGGACTTTTCACGGGCCGTAGGTTCGAGTCCCACGTCAGGCTCTGTTCTGACAACTCAGAGCCCCGGAGCCTGCTTCGGAATCTGTCTCCCTCTCTCTGCCCTACCCTCACTCCTGCTCTGTCTTTCTCTCTCTAAAAAATAAATAAACATTAAAAAAATTTTTTAAACCTGGTTTTTCACTTAACGCCATCCCCGTGCAGGGTGGCATCTCTCCCTCGGCCGGAGTCCTCCACCCCCTCCAGGAGGTGCCCTCTGCGTCCACAATGCTCTGACGGACCAGCATGGACAGGAATCTTCTGCCCTTCGCAGCGGCTCCCCTGCCCATGGCGGTGGTGCCAGGTCACAGTTGGAAAGTGAGGCTCCCCGGGGTCGCGCTTGAAGGCACAGAGTCTGGTGGGTGGAGAGCCGGCCCGAAGGCACGGAGCCTAGGGAGCCCATGGCCTGCGTGGCGCCGGGTGCTCCCCACGCACATTCCATCCTGCACCCAGTTGCCCAGATGTCCCAGGACACCTCTGTGGCCCTGCGACAGCCCCCGCCTCAGTGCGGCCTCCCGCCCACAATCACCAGTGGGAGGCATTGTCCTCGGGCCGGGCCGGCATCCAGGCTGATGGGCACCCTTGTGTGACCTGGGAGCCCCTGGGGGCTGGCTCAGCCATCTACGCCCTCCTCCCATTGGAGCCTGAGTCCCAAGGAGAGGCAGCGAGACCCACAGTGGGCTCCGCACCCTCACATCCCTGCCTGGTCTAAGGTCTAAGCCTGGAGATTCCCCTTTGGGACCTACTACCAGGGGCAAGGTGATCCCCAAAACACTCATTCCCCTCCCACCCAGGGAGGCTGTTCTGGTGCCCCCTCAACACTTCCCCCATCCCCTTGAACTGGGTGAGCTTCCACAGTGCTCCCAGGATGAGTCTGTTTGACCCTGACATTGGCCAGGAAGCTTCTGGGCCACTTCTTCCCCTCCCAGAGCCCCAGAACGGGGAGGGGGGCAGGGGGGCCGCCAGCAGAGCTCCTGCCCAGCAGTTAGGGCACTGGGCCAGTGGGGTCATTCAAGGCCATGGAGGCTGGGAGAGGCCTGGACGGGGCCACAGAGAGAGAAAACACACTGCACCTCACCTAGGGCCAGTGGGCCTCAGGACACCGACAGAAATCTGAACTCAGAGAAGCCCCTTCAAGGGGTGCGCACTGAGTCTCTGCCCATCTGGGCCCTCTTTCCCACAGGCATGGCCTCTGGCTGAGAGAGAAAGTTCTCTGTGAAGTTCTGGGAGGCCCACCAGGCCCCGGATGGTGTCTTTCCCCACCCAGCACAATCACAACCTGGAATTGTCTGCTCCCCCCTCTCCACCTGTCCTGTGGTGTAGGGCCAGGGTGGGCTGTGGGCCTTCGGGCCTCAGGGATCTGGGTCACTAGACAGAAGAGGGGCTGGCAGCAGATGGCTCTGCATTCCTGCCTCGCAGGACCCCCAAGCCAGGGCCGGAGCACAACCGGCATTGGCCAGGGAGAGGCCGGAGCCAGGCCACCTTCCCAGCGGCTGGCTGGCTGCGGTCACAGCCCTGGGGAGGGCACGGATGGGGCTTGCCCAGGTTTAGCCACCAAGTGCAGGAGCCCAGGCCTGGGGGTGTCTGCCAGGCATGCAAGGGGAGAGGGGGAGAGGAGGACACTGCCTGGGGAGCTCTGTGGGGGGCATGAGCCCCTTTCTCCCTGGGAGCTGTGGCAGGCAGGTGTGCCACGTTCCAGATCTCTGCTCCCTCAGTCTCCCCTCCTGGGCTGCGGGCACCCTCCCTCCCCTCCCCCCCTCCCCTCCCCCACCCCCAGCCCTGGGGCAGCCCGGGTCGCAGTGGGGGCTGGGAAGTTGTGCAGCCATTCCCCTAGATTTGGGGGAGGTGCCTTCTGATACAGATGAACTGGGGTTCCTCAGGGAAGCAGTGGCACCTCGAGATCAGCTGTGCAGGCGCAGGACGGGCCTGCAGAGGAGGTGAGCCCGCCTGACCGGACGTGGGGGTGGGGTGCCGTCAGCAAAGCCCGGCTGGGGGCTTCCGGGCAGAGACAGGCACACCACTCATAACATATGGAGCTTATTGAGATCTTTAAAAAAATTTTTTTTAATGTGTATTTTTGAGAGAGAGCGCTTGAATGGGGGAGGGGCAGAGAGCGAGGGAAACACAGACTCCAAAACAGCTGCAGGCTCCAAGCTGTCAGCACAGAGCCTGATGTGGGGCTGGAACTCATGGACCATGAGATTATGACCTGAGCCAAAGTCAGGAGTTTAACCAACTGAGCCACCCAGGTTTTGGACCTTGATTTGAACAAACTGTGTGCAGTCATACATATGAAATCAGATACACACACACACGTGTACATGTATGAAATTTGAATGCTGACTCCATATTGGATATTAAGGAATTGTTAATTTAAAAAACTTTATTTAAAACTACAGTAAAATTGCCTTTTTCACTGTGCAGTTGAGCAGATTTTAATGCATGTACAGATTTATATCATCTCCACCACAATCAGGACACTGAGCGGTTTATCACTTTGCAAACATTTCATCATGTTGTCCCTCTGTGGGCTGCAGGCGGTCCCCACCTCTGGAAACCTCTGATGTCCTGTGCTACTGTTTTGTCCTTTTGACAAAGCCACCTGAATGGAATCATATATTACGTAGCCCTTTGAGGCCGACTTTTGTCTCTCACATAACGCCGTTTAGGGCTGAGCGCGTGCGAGCCGCGTCCCTGGTGTGGTCGGACCTCGCCTGCTGTGGGCATCTGCGTCTCCATGTAGGGGCTGATGAATAGACATGCTGCAGACATTCATGTTCATGTTTGTGTGTGAAGGTAACTTTTCATTTCTCTAGGATGAGTACAGGAGTGGGAAGGCCGGGTCACGTGCGGGTGACCGAAGTGATCATCCAGATGCTGTCCTGAGTGGATGCACCATTTTGCATTCGCGCCACGTAGACGTATGGGATTCCGGGTTCTTGGTCCTCACCCTGGAGGACCTGCTGCCCAGCTCTGCCTCCGGCGGAGGGCCCTCCAGGGATATGGGCTCTAGTGCTGGAACTGACAACTCCAGGGAAAACTGGGGCACTGGCTATTATCATTACTCTTTATTTTAGCCATTCTACCCCGTATGTAGGCAGTAAGTCATTATGGTTTTAATTTGCATTTCTCTGATAGTTAACGATGGTAAGGACCTGTTCATCTGCTACTGCCTTTTATCCATCTTTATTAATTATGTATTTGTTTATGATATAGAATGAGCAGAGGAGGGGCGGGGGGGGGGAGGGAGAGAGAATCCCAAGAAGGGCCTGCGCTGTCAGTGTAGAGCCCACCTCGGGGTTCCAACCCACAAACCACAGGATCACGACCTGAGCTGAAATCAAGAGTGCAACGCCGAGCCAGCGCCGCTCGGGTGCGCCTCTTCCACTCTCCTCAGTGCCGTGTCTCTTCAAGCCTGTTCTCAGTTTTGTTTAATCGGGTTGTTTTCTAACCGCTGAGTTTGGGGAGTGCTGTATGCACGCGCATGCGCAGGCACGCGGGTGTGGATGGATGTGTTTGGATGCGTGCTCTGCAGTTCATCTTCCCCAGCCTTGTATCGTCTTTTCCTTCTCTCCACAGTGTCTTTCCGAAAGCAAAATTGAAAAATGTGTTGAAGTTCATTTTATCACTGCTTTTCTTTATTTGTGTTAAAATACATATAACATAGGGGTACCTGGATGGCTCAGTGAGTTAAGCTTATGACTCTTGGTTTCAACTCAGGTCATGATCTCACGGTTTCCTGAGTTTGAGCCCCACATAGGGCTCTATACTGACAGGGCCTGCTTGAGATTGTTTCCCTTTCTCTCTGCCGCTCCCCCACTTGCATTTTCTCTCTCTCTCTCTCTCTCTCTCTCAAAACTTAAAAAAATTTAAAATACACATAACATAAAACATACAATGTACAATTCAGTGGGATTAATAAAGTCACGATGTTGTGTAACCATCACCACTCTCTATTTCTAGGACTTCTTTTTAATCATGCTGAACAGAAACTCTGTCCCTATAAGTAATAATTCCGTTTTCCTCTCCTCAGCTCGTGGAAACTTCTATTTTACTTTCTGTCATTTGAATTGGCCTGTTCTTCATGCATAATGTAAGTGCAATCATACAGCATTTGCCTCTTTTTAAAAAAACTTTTATATATATTTTTAAATTTAGTTTTGAGAGACAGAGACAGTGCGAGCACGGGAGGGTCAGAGAGAGAGACAAAGAATCTGAAGACAGCTCCAGGCTCCAGGCTCTGAGCTAGCTGTCAGCACAGGGCTCGATGAGGAGCTCGAACCCACAAACCATGAGATCATGACCTGAACTGAAGTCAGACACTTAACCGACTGAGCCACCCCAGCGCCCCATGGTATTTGTCTCTTTTGACTGGTTTATGTCCCCTGTGTAATGTGTTTGTTTTATTTTAAATAGGCTCCATGCTGGGTGTGAACTTTGACTTGAACTCACCACCCAACACAGGACTTGGACTTGAACTCACTAAGACTGGGATGCTTAATCGACTGAGCCACCCAGGTGCCCCTAAGTAATGTTTTTGAAAGTTCATGTTGTATCATGTGTCAGAACTTAATTCCTTTTCTATTTTATTGTATTTTACTTTAAGTGTGACATGATACACATGACATAAAATTTGCCATCTTAACAGTTGTAAGTACATTAGCATTTCTGTGCAATCTACAGAATCTTTATTTTGCAAAACAGACTCTGCAGATTAAACAGTAACTCCCCATTTCCCGCCCCCAGACCCTGGCACCCACCATCTACCCTCTGTGTAAATCTGCCTCCTTTAGGGACTCCGCATACGTGAACCATACAATATTTGGGTTTTTACATCTGGCCTATTTCTGACAGCATCCTGCCCTCCAGGGTCATCCGTGTTGTCACAGGTGTCAGAATGTCCTTTTCAGGCTGAATCGTATTCCCTGGCTTTGCTACACATTTTGTTTCTCCATCCCACCCTCCACGGATATTTGGGTTGCTGCACTGGGCAGGGGCTCCAAAAACGGCATCCCTCTCCAAGGCGGAGGGCAGGAGGGAGAGCGGAGGGGAGTGACGGGAGGATGAAGAGTAGAGGGCGGGGAGGTGGGCGGAAGGGACCAGGAGGGAGGACTGAGAGGGGAAAACAGTAGGGGAAGGGAGAGGAAGGCTGGAGGGCGGTGGACAGGCCTGGGAGGGAGGACGGACAGTGGGTGGCAGGGGAAATGGAAGAAGCAGATGGGAAAGCGGTGGGCGGGAAGGGGACGGAGTCCACGGGTGGGAGGACGCATGCCCAAGGGCCCCCAAACCCAGGCCACTGAACCCCTCCTGGCCCCACCCCGGCCCGCGGCCTGCTGGGAGACGTAGTGTAGAGCGGCTCAGGAAGCTCGACTCCGAGTCCCGGCGAGACCCGCGACACCGCCCTGCCCCGTGGCTTGCCGGGACTTGTAGTCCAGTGCCGGCGGGCACTCGAAGGCGGAGCGAGCGGTGGGACTCGGTGTCCCAGAGAGCCCCGCGCTGGGCCACGACACCGCGCACCGCCCTCGCCGTCGCCGCCGCTGGGCTGTCTCCGGTCGCCGCCGCCACTGCCGCTCCTTCGCGGGCTGGAGGGCCCCGGCGAGAGGAGGCTGCGGGTGGGAGCCTTCGTGGGCACTGAGGAGCGGGCCGGGGGAGGCCGGGATGGAGCCCCCCGGAGGTGGGCGCTGCCGGGTGGGCCCGCGCTGGGGCGGTTGGGGAGGGGGCCGGGCCGTGAGGGGTGTCGGGCAGTAGGGACCGTGGGGCGAGTGGAGGGCGCTGAGGGAACTGGGGGCGGGGCTTGGCGGAGAGTGGGGGGAAGAGGACGCTGGGGGCGGGGCTCGGCGATAGCGGGTGTGAGGGGCGTGAAGGGGCTCGGGGACCCGGCAGCGGGCCTGCTGGAAGGTCGGAGGCCAGCGCGCGGGCGGGAGAGGCTTCGAAGGGTGCCCTGGTTGGTGGTGCCATCGAGAAACGAGACGGGTGGGGGCGCCTGGGCCGGGGGAGCCCCACGTACCCCGAACATCAGCATCGAGCGCGCTCGCTGTCCTTCCAGTTGACTGAAGCGAGGGAGCCGGATTCCAGAGCCTCGAGGCGGGATCTAGGGACCTCCTGGGGTCTCCGCGAATGGTCCGAGGGGGTCGCAGACATGGCTCATCTCAGGGGATTTGCCAACCAGGTAAGGTGGCTTCTGGGTCGGGGATGCGCGTGGGGGTGCGGGCCTGTCCCTCCTCTGGACGTGGGAGCCTTGGACGCGACGTTTATTTCCCCGACGAGCGTCCGTCCTGAAAAGAGCGGGCGGTGAGGAGTGCGGGGCCCAGGGGACGGCGCCCCTCCCAGGACCCTGTGGTCGCCTCCGTGAGCCGAGGAGGGGGCAGGGAGTTGTGGGGGGTAGGCGTGCACGGACTTGTCGGAGCAGAGCCCCCCGCGCGTGAGTGGACGTGGGTGAGCAGGCGACCCCGGGGGCAGGGCGGGCCGGGCGGTGAGCGTGGGGTTCTCTGGGAACCCGGGTGGCTGCGTTTATGGGGTCTCCGCTGGACCTCGGGGCCGGGCAGGGGCAGAGGCCGGGAGTCCCCTCCCGAGGGACCTGTGAAGCCGCTCTCCGGTGAGTGGGGTGAGTGGGTGTCTCGAGAGCAGAGCCGCAGTGTGTTGGGGAGGGGGGAGCTAGGGAGGGCTGCTCTGAAGAGCCTGTCAGCTGGGCGAGAAGTGCCTGGAGAGTTCTCCCCCTTCCCTACCAACCCGTACCACCGCCTGCCTTCGAGCTAGGGGGCGAGCTGCCCGGGGTCCGGGTCGTTTTCCCTCCCATTTTGATGTTTCCAAACAAGGGCAATGGAGGCTGGAATGAAGCGGGGTTTCCCTAGGTGCTGGCGCGGTGCTGGCGTTTTGGCTGGGACCCCCGCGGGTGGCCGGCCCCCGAAGGGCAATGGGCCCCCTGCGTGGTGTGTCCGGGATGGGCTCCTTGCAGACCCGGTGGCCCGCGGGCAGGGCGTCCTGCCCCCACTGTGGCCGCAGGTGGAGCGGTCATTGCACCTGTGTCTGGAAGTCACGTGATTGGTGCGGGCAGAAAAGTCGCCTCGAAGTGAGCCAAAGGATAGATTTTGCGCCCAGAAATGGCCTTGCTTGCCGAACCCCCATCCTGGTTCCCATGAGTGACAGAAGCCGCAGAGAAAGCACCGGAGAAGCCAGCTAGGGGATCGCTGAGTGACCTTGGTGGACCTCCCGGGTCAGCTCCGCAGCCCTGCTGCAGCGCACAGAACCAGCCCGCCCGTAGGGGCTTCGGCATTTAATTCCAGACTTCAGGGGCCAAGGTGCGGGTAGAAAAATGGAATTGATTTGGAAAAAACCCCACCGAGTCTCCGAGACATTACTGAGCGAACATTTCCACAGCGTGGCCCCCGGTCCCGGTGCTAAGCTTTCCACGGGCGTGTCTCTGGCGGGTCACTCTTAGCGCACGGGTGCTGTTGTTGCCCCCGATTAAAGCCTCGCTGCTTAGAGATGCTAGTTGGCGAGAAAGTGGCAGATCTAGGCCTCAAATCCGAGTCTCCCTGGGGTTATGCTCTCTGCTGTCCCGCAGTCCAGTGGCAGGATGTGTGTGTCTTCACGGCTTCATTTCTTCTCAAGGTGCATCCGAAACACCCTTTGCCATTCTTTTTTCCCACTTGGAAAACAGGAAGGAGAAAAAAGGCTGTGGGTGTAGCCCCCGTGGGTCCCGGAAGTGGGTGCATGAGCGCCGTGTGTGGACGGTGCTTGGTGTGGGCCCTCGGCGTCCAGATCACATCTGGGGAAGGGACCCCTCAGGAAGGAAGCCCCCTATGTCCTTTCAGAGGCCAGTGGCAGGGAGCCTGTCAGTGTGTCACTTTTCTTGAGACAGTTATCACAGTGGTCCCATGGGGCGGTCCCTGCTTGGGGCAGTGTGCCATGCCCCTCTCCCACCCCCCAGCTCGTTCCTGTGCTGGCCACCGCCTGTCCCCTGGTGGTTGGGATGGCTTTGCTCCCCTCATTTTGTGGGGTGACCATACCTGGTGGTCTCGGGGCTGGAGGGCAAGGGTCTTGACCGCCAGAGCCAGCCGAGCCCTTCGCTGGCCCAGACCCTGTGCGCCGCCTGGAAAAGCAGCCGAGGCCCCCAGACCCGGGCACTACTTGCCTTGCCTTCCCCGGCGGGGCTGGGGACAGGAGGTCCCTGAGATCCGCTCATGGTGTCAGGGTCGTAGCCAGGGGTGTGCATGTCACACCGTCTGTTGAGTGGCCTGTGGTGTGGGGACTCAAGGAGTATGAGAGTTGGGGGGTGGGGGCTCCCCACCTTCTCTGCCAAGACTGGAACTCTGGCTTAGGGTCCACCGTGTTCTCCCAGGCAGTGAGGGTCCGAGCATCCCATCTGGGGGTTCCCTTGTCAGACTGCTATGCTGGCCCTGCGTGGAGAAGGACACGGTGTCCTCAGTAGGGCTGAAGGGAACAGAGCAGCAGGACCAGCAGATGCCTGAGGGTGGGAAGGGGATGCACCAAGGCGGCAGTGCTGCTTGGCGCCGCCCAGTGTCAGTCCTTCCTCCTCTGGCTCTTCTCTCAGGTCACCTTAGGAGAGGGACTCTCTTCAGCAACAGGGGACATGAGGTCAGGGCACCAGCTGGATTGGAGTTACTAGACAGCCATCGCGGGGTGCCCTGCAGGGCTGTGCCGGCATGTCTGGGGCAGGGGGGCAGGCTGGCCGTGTGGAGGACTGACGCCCCGGGCACCGAGTGGGCGCTGACGGTAGAGTCTGAGGAAGGAGCCTGGGGGAAGGTGCAGGGTGGGCCCCAATTCGGGAGGAGCAGACACCAGAGGGGCTGTGTCCCAGCCCACGTTCCAGCGTGGAGTCCAGAACAGAGCAGGACACGGCAGTGTCCCCCACCCGCTTGAGGAGAAAGGTGTTTTTGTCCAACTGCCGGCTGGTGGAGTGCGTGGGCTGGGAGCTAGGAGAGGGCACACCCTGCCAGGCCCTCCTCTCAGGTTGGGGTGGGTTCTGGCCTTGTGATCCCCTCCCCCCTCCCCCAACGCACACCTTGGGATGGTGGCTAATTGGCAGTTTCTGTTGATGTGTGGTCTTAATCTGGAGCCGGTCGGGCCCGACATGGAGCTTTGCAGGGGGGTGAGCCCAAGGTGGGCTCTCGTGTGTGCCAAGTCTGTGCGTGGAGGGCTCTCCTCCTCGGGACCGTGGGGCCCCCACCCACCGCGGGATGGGCCTTCCCTCGTGCCGATGAGGCATGGGAAGCTGTACTTTTCTTCCTTTTATACCCAGCTGCTTTAGGTCGGCACCAAGCCGGTCTGTCGCCAGTGGGTGCTGGGGCCATGGGAGCAGCCTCTCTGCAGCGAGCGCCTCCTGGTGGATCCAAGTCTTGGGGCCTTGGAAGCCCCTTTCTGCCTCTGTCTGGACAAGACGCCAGGCTCCACCTGGGCCCTTGAAGCCCTGCCTGGGTCCCCGGGGCACCTGGCTGTTGGGGTGGGTGGACTGCTGCTGGCTCTCTGAGGACACAGTGGCTTGGTGTCCTTAGAGTGTGCTGTTCTCAGGGCCCATGTGTGTGCATCCTTCAGGCAGCGCCCGTGTGGAGCCATCGCAGCCCCTGACGCCGGCCCTGTCCTGGTGCTCAGACTGCTGGGCTCCATTCTTCAGGCTTTGTTTGAATTTAAGTCTGAGGACAGGACTGTGCAGTAATTTTGTGTGGTACTTGACTCTCCAGGATTAAACAGCCAGGCAAGCATCAGTTTTCAGCTCCCCGCTGGTGTGAGGGTGGAGCTGTCTGGCCAACTGATTTGGGCACCAGAAGGGGAAGCTGTTTCCAAGGGGTGTGGCTTCCAGGCGCTCAGGGAGCAGGCTGACAGCATAGACTGTCACTCAGGCACTTCCAGGGGGAAGTGAGCACTCTTACCTCCCTCCCCTTCCCCTGAGTCTAGCTGCAGGTGTTCCTGCGTTCTTGCTAACTAGGCCCATGGTTCACGAGACTCTCGCTGCTGTCCCCGCTGTCCCCACTATCGTATGGGTAGCCTGTGGCCTCTAAATCTCCGTTTCCTACCCACTTAGCCCTTTAACTTGTCCTTGTGCCTCCTCGGTCCTCGCCACGTGTCCACGTGTGGGGGGCAGGTAGGGCATGACCTTCACAGTCTCTCCACCTGCCCCATGACCTGGTCCCTTGGCTGGTGGGGGCCTCTGTGCTCCTTTGTGGGGAGGGTACAGTTAGGTTTCCTGAACAAAGAGATAAAAGAAGGAGCAGGGTGCGTGACTGGCTCAGTCAGAAGACTGAGCAGCTCTGGATATCAGGGTTGTGAGTTCAAGCCCCACGTTGGGTGTAGAGATTTAAAAAGTAAAAAGCATAAACTTTAAAAAAAAAAAAAGGGGGGTCGACTTCGTAGCTCCTCGTTTTTGGGTTGCCACCTGCTCCAGCAAGGTCACCATCAGTCTGCCCGCCCGTTGTCCCTACAGCACTCACGAGTGGACCCCGAGGAGCTCTTCACTAAGCTTGACCGAATCGGCAAGGGCTCCTTTGGAGAGGTGTACAAAGGCATCGACAACCGCACCAAGGAGGTGGTGGCCATCAAGATCATCGACCTGGAGGAGGCTGAGGACGAGATCGAGGACATCCAGCAGGAAATCACCGTGCTCAGCCAGTGCGACAGTCCCTACATCACCCGCTACTTCGGCTCCTACCTGAAGGTGCCTGCGGGAGGGCGGGGAGGGGGGGCACTCGTGCCGGGCCTGTGCTCACGTGGACGCCTCTGACAGCCGCCCCCACCCCCGCTACCCCACCTGCCTGCTTAGGAGGCCTGGGGTGGGTCAGTCCCCACATGGGGACGGTGGGTGGACAGGCCTGGGCTGAAGGGCGAGGGCCCCGAGGGCCAGGTGCGTGTGCAGGACACGAGTGGGACCCAGGCCCGGGGCACCCCCCGAGGAACAGCATCCTGGAGGCCTCCCCCAGCCCTTGGGGGGCCCACCCAGGGGATGTCTGTGTGGGTGCCCACAGCCTGGCTCCCGCTGTGTGCTGGCATGGAGGACCCGGGCACCAGCCTGAGCACCGGGTCCATCTACAGGGTGGTCACATCAGGGGTATGATAGGTGGGGGACTGGATGGGGGCCCCTGGGGCCCTTTCTCAGTGGGTCCCTGAGGGACCGGGGGCCTGAGTGTCCCCTGCCAGGGAGTGCGTGTCTTGGGGCCCTGGCCAAGGGGTGCATTCTTGCTCTCTGCCATGAGCTGACAGGTGTTTCTCTGGGACCAGGGCACGAAGCTGTGGATCATCATGGAGTATCTGGGCGGCGGCTCTGCCTTGGACCTGGTGAGGCACAGGCCACAGAAGTGGCCGCTGGTTGTGGGGAGGGCCCACACACAGGTTGCTGTGGGGTCTGGGGCAGTAGCCCCGGGCCCATTCCCTGAGGACCCCCGGCCCCTGTGGGCCTCTGTCCCTGGCTGCCTCGGTGCATTCCGGGCTAGTTAAGAGCCTTCTCAACCCCAGAATGAGCTGTGGTCCATTTCCACTGGTCGGTGCTCAGGCGTCCTGGTCCGTGGGGTGCAGGCGAGGTCAGTGCCCCCAGGCACACAGACGCGGTAGTGGCCGGGACCCCTTTCACGACAGCATAGAGAGCCTCCCCCGCTCCCACCTTGCTGCGCATCTGTCTTCATCAGTCACTCAGGGTGACCCATCCCCTGGGGGAGGCCTCGGCCGAGGAGCTGGGGACAGCGTGTGCCGGGGGGGTGGGGGGGGTGGGGGGGGCATGCCTGAGGCCCTGCTGTCCCTCCTCTGCCTGCAGCTGAAACCTGGGCCCCTGGAGGAGACCCACATCGCCACCATCCTGCGGGAGATCCTGAAGGGCCTGGACTACTTGCACTCGGAGCGCAAGATCCACCGAGACATAAAAGGTCCCCAGGGGCACGGCCCCGGTCCCTCGTCGTGGGGCCCCCCGACCCTAGAAGCGCCGAGAGGGGTGTGCAACTGGCCGTGCTGGGGGTCTGGGACATGGGGACCCACGTAGTTCAGCAGCTGCAGACACCGAGCAGTGCCAACCTGCTCTGTTCCCGAAGACCCTGCCAGTAACGGATAGAACTTTCCGCACGGGTGGTGTCTATGTGCAGGGGACAGCACCTCTGCTCCTTGGGTCGGAAGGGACTTGTTTAAAGCAGATGTGTGGATTCTTGCTCGTGATCTCCTGAGGGCCCAGTGTGGGCTCAAGTGGCCCCACTGTGGGAGCCGGCCCTGCCCAGGGCAGCTGGGGGTGCGCGGGCAAGGGTCAGAGTCACGGCTGCCCGCTCTGCGGTTCAGGAGAAGAGGGCAGTGGGCGGTGGCTCTTTTCTCGGGATTTGTCTCGAAAGGCTAAAACACCGGGAGGGCCCTGGACCTCATGCCCGGTGGCTCGGGGGAGCCGGGTGGCTGGGGGGAGCCGGGCGGGCCCCTCGCGCAGTCACTCCCCGGCAGTGCCGATGGTCCTGGGTGCCTGGCCTGTCGGGTGGAGATGAAAGCTGAGCCCCTGCCGGCATCCCCAGGTGGTCCCCCTGCTTCCTCGGGTGGGTGGGGCCCTGCACACTGCTGAGGGTGACACCCTGCTATCCTGTGTCGAGCAGCTGCCAACGTGCTGCTCTCAGAGCAGGGGGACGTGAAGCTGGCTGACTTCGGCGTGGCGGGGCAGCTCACGGACACGCAAATCAAGAGGAACACATTTGTGGGCACCCCATTCTGGATGGCGCCCGAGGTCATCAAGCAGTCAGCCTATGACTTCAAGGTGGGCGCGGCGCACAGCAGGGGGGGCCGCTGTAGGGCTCGGGGCGCCCCCAGCGGCAACACTCCCCTGTGGGTCTCCATCCAGGCTGACATCTGGTCGTTGGGGATCACGGCCATCGAGCTGGCCAAGGGCGAGCCTCCGAACTCTGACCTCCACCCTATGCGTGTCCTGTTCCTGATCCCCAAGAACAGCCCGCCCACCCTGGAGGGCCACCACAGCAGGCCTTTCAAGGAGTTCGTGGAAGCCTGCCTCAACAAAGACCCCCGATTCGTAAGCCCAGTCTCCTGTGGCCTCTGGGCTGTGGCTCCGCGGGTGGGTTAGCGGCAGGCCTGAGCCGCTGGATGCTGTAGCCCCAGGAGAAGAGCCCCATGGGAGGGGGCGGGCTTGAGGCCCCTCCCTTGTGCCCGGCCCCTCCCTGTCCAGAGTAGGCCCTGCCGGGGGCTTAGGTCTAGGGAGCTCCTAGGGTTTGTTTCCCTGGGCTGTGGGGGAAACCTGCGCTCTTCCCCGGCAGCGGCCCGCCGCCAAGGAGCTCCTGAAGCACAAGTTCATCACGCGCTACACCAAGAAGACCTCCTTCCTCACCGAGCTCATCGACCGCTACAAGCGCTGGAAGTCCGAGGGGCACGGCGAGGAGTCCAGCTCCGAGGACTCCGACATGTAGGGGCCCTTCCAGGGGCGTGCACCCTGATGGCCCTGGGACTTGTGCCTTGGGGAGGGAGGCTAACTGGGCCCCTGGAGCCCAGGGCAGGCCTACTGAGCATTTAGGGCCGTGAGGTTGCCTCCAAAATTAACGAGGAGGCTGGGGAAGGGGTGGGCCTTGGGACCCCCAGATCCCAGCCCCCCATGCTCCTCACGCCCCCTCTTCGCCTTCCACTGTAGTGACGGGGACGCTGAGGACGGAGAGCAGGGCCCCATCTGGACGTTCCCGCCCACCATCCGGCCTAGCCCCCACAGCAAGCTGCACAAGGGGACAGCTTTGCACGGCCCCCAGAAGGTGTGACCCGGGGGGAGGGCGGGGACAGCCCTGCATGGCCCCCAGAAGGTCTGGCCCGGCGGGGAGGGGGGAGCGGGGGACAGGCACCCAGGCCTGTGCAGCCCCACAGGCCGCACCTTTTAAGGAGGTCAGGGACCTGGGGGGGCGCACACCAGAGCCTGGGGCGCACTCGCCCTGACCGCCCTGCTGGGGCTTTGGCTTGGCAGTCCGCGGAGCCCGTCAAGAGGCAGCCGAGGTCCCAGTGCCTGTCCACGCTGGTCCGGCCTGTCTTTGGCGAGGTAAGTGCCGGGCCAGGGGCTCCCTGGGGGCAGGAGGCGGCAGCGTTTCTTGCAGAGACGCAGCCCATTGTGGTTGGACCTGGATCCGGGGGCCAGGCTTTCTTTGCGAAGCGGAAGTGGCCGGGAGAAAGCACCTTCTGTGACCTCCCCAAGTTCCCTCCTGCTGGGGTGATTCGAGTCTCAGGATGGCTTTGACCAAAGACTCCTGTTTGTGACTTTTATTTCGAATTGCAAACACATGGGATGGTCTTCTGTTTGGAGAGCGCCTGGAAGGTTCAGTTCTTGGTGTTGATGTCAGGCCCAGGGCAGAGAGGCCTCAAGGGTGACTCCCTGGTGGTTATGGGACCCTACATGTCACCTACTGATGGGGATGTTCAGTAGCACCCCAGGTGCCTCCACAGTCTGGTCTCCGGGGCTGGCAGGTCAGGGGCCCAGTTCCCACCCCAGGTGACAGTGGCACCTGGAGCCCAGGTAGGGAGGAACAGGGTGCTGAGAGCCTTCCTGAGGAAACCGGGCCCTTGGGTATCCCCAGGGGGGGCATCTGGGTGGAGGAGGAGAGCTCCCACCTGGAGGGGCCTGAGATGCAGGGGAGGAGCAGGGGGAGGAGCAATTGGCAAGAGAGGGACTGCCAGGGGCCAAGGACCAGGAGCCTGTGAGGCTCAGCTGGGACACTTGGATCAGGGGCATGTCCCCACACCAGGAAGGAGGCAGCCAGCGTCAGGAGGGCCAGGGCCGGCAGTGCTCTGGGCCACTTGGAGCTTATGGAGTGGACCGCCTTGGAGGCCTGTGGGAGGGGCAGGGCCTGGGGCAGCTGGAGCCCCCTCACTGATGGTGGTGTGTGCCGGGCGGGGGGCGGGGGGGACACCCCCCGTGGGGCCTGATTCTGTGGGCTGGGCCTGAGGTCAAGGCCAATGGATGGGGTGCACTGTGAGGGGTGTGGCACGGGACTCGGGTGGCCTGCTTCTAAACCCCAGGGGAGGGACTCCTCCATCTGGTTCTCACAGCCCCGGTGGTGGTGGTGGTGGTGGGGCCTAGGGGTCAGGACGCCTTGATCTGGCTGTGCCGTGCACTGGGGATTTGTTTCTGGGTTGTTCCCTCAAGTCCTAGGGGCCTGAGCCATGGGTTTCTGTGACCCTTGGTTGGGAGGAAGCCACGTGGTTAGCCTGGCCCACTGCAGTGTGACTGCCATAGGCCGAGGGGGTGGGGCAGCATCCATCTTTGCTGGAGCCACAGGTACCCGATGGGACCCGGCCCCCCCAGCTCTGCGGTGGGCGGACAGTTGGGGCCCCCCCCGCAGATGCAGGTCACAGCATGAGGCTGGGAAGCCTGCACGAACTCCGGGGGCGTCTGAGCCGACGGCCCGGCTGTCAGCGGCTCACGGTCCGGGCTCACGGCCGGGCCGCGGCATTCTCTCCACAGCTCAGGGAGAAGCACAGGCAGAGCGGTGGAGGCGTGGGGGCGCTGGAGGAGCTCGAGAATGCCTTCAGCCTGGCCGAGGAGTCCTGCCCAGGCATCTCGGACAAGCTGATGGCACACCTGGTGGAGCGGGTGCAGAGGTGAGGCCTGGGGCGCTGGCGGGGCGGCTGGGGCTGGTCTTCTCTGCTTCTGTTTCTCTTCCTCTTGTCTCTGTACCTTCGGGGCCTGCGCGGGGAGAGTGCAGCCCTCCAGCCTCCCGCGTGCTGTGCTCAGAGGCTCAGGTCCAAGCGCAGGCCCGTCCCCAGCTCCCGTGCCGGCCAGGGCCACTCCCCTCCTGCCTGGGGATGACCGGCTGTCCCCTCCTCAGGTTTTCCCACAACAGAAACCACCTGACGTCATCCCGCTGAAGCGCTGCTGCTTGCAAAGTGGGGAGAAGGGTCTCTGTGTGGCGCCCCACGGGGCCCTCACTGCCGGGTCACTGCCCCCCCGCCCGCGGAGGGTCCCTCTTCCACGCCTCCTCCTGGCAGCGGAGCATGGACGCAGCTGCGCGGCACGCGGAGCGAGGAGCAGAGACTGTCCGGGGCCCTGCCTCCCCTGCCCCGGCCTCGAGAGGCCGCGCCGGCGCAGGTTTGCCTCATGTCGCATCAGGTACCGCGTCTCCTCCCGAGGACTCGTGTCGGCCAGGACTTTTTTTTTTTTTTTTTTTTAAAGAAACGACTTCCTCGCTTCCCTGAGTGTCCTGAGGCTAAGGTGTTAGTTTTCATAGAAGGTTGACAGGCTCCGGCCACTTTCAATAAAAGCCCAAATTGGACAGATGCTGGTGGCGGATGGGGCCTCGGCTCCTGGTTTCTGAGTCCTCGTGATGGCACAGGGTGACCTTGTGGCCTGCTGGCAGGAGAGCGGGGGAGCCAGGGAAGTGCACGCACGTTGGCAGGGACAGACTGCCAGAGAGCCAGTGTCCGTTTACTTGCATTTGTGAGGAAGCCCCGGGGAACTGAGAAACTCGAGGCCCTTGACCCCGCCCCCCCCCAAGGCCAGGCGGGAAGTCAGGTGTCTGCGCCTCCAGAGGTCAGCGGGGCAGGTGCTGGAGTGCCTCTGCTGGACTTGTGTGGACACGTGTCACCTGGTGCGCAGCCGCGGGGTCGCCCCAGCTCCTGTTCTGGGCCCGGCCTTGTGGGGCCCTGCTCCGAAGGGGAGAGGGCCTGGGAGCGTGGGGGGTGGCTGCCACCTCTGAGCAGGGCCTGCCTCCCAGGGTCTGCATTGGGTCTCGGGGATGCCGACCCTCCTGGAGGTCACTGGGAGGCATCCCCATGCTGTCCTCCCCACCCATCCTACGCTGGGGGCCCGAGGAGCCCACAGCCACCCCTGGGCCGTTGGGAAGACGGGACCCGCAGTCACGGGGGATGTGCTGACCCTGCTCTGCTGCTCGGCTCGGTCCTCGGGCAGGGCGGGCCTCACGCCTCGTCCTCAGGGCACCTGGCCCTCCCGGCGGAGCTGCTGGCGCTCTCGATCACCTCCATCCACCTGGAGGAGAGGTCGGGCCATCAGAAGCTCTGAAGACGCTCGCTCGGGACTCGGTGTGCTCTGGTCATGCCAGTGGCCTTGTGCCTGAGTACTGCCCCAGGGATGACCCCAGACACCCAGTGAACGGGACAGAAGCACGGCCGAGAGTGCCTGCCCCGGCGCCCTGTGCAGCGGTGGGACCTCCGCGGGGACTGCGCGGCCCCCGGCCCTGCCGCAGGGTTACCTCTTGAAGGCGTGCTTGCTTTCAGCCCGGAAGAAGTAGACGTGGGACTTGAACTGGAGCTTGAAGACGTGCTCCTGGTGGATGCCGTCAGCCTCCGTGGGGACGCCCACGCGGTAGCCCAGCAGCGGGAGGCTGGCCAGGGGGTGGTCGTCCTGCGGGGCAGCACGCGGCTCGGTGGGAGCGCCCTCCCTGTCGGGACTGACTGGGGGGCCCCGGGCAGCGCGCGGCAAGCAGGGACACCACGGGCACAGGCGCCTCCCTGCCCCGGCTCCGTCGAGCACCCTTACCTGATGAGTTTTGTAGAAGAACAAACAGAAATTGGTAAAAACCACCCAGAGCTTTTGCCAGCCGTTACTGCTCTTGAACTTCCTCAGCAAGTACCCTGAGAGCTGGTTCTGCGGGGAGGAGGCGCCAGGCTCGATTAGCGGCCCGGGACTCTCACCCAGCGCATGGCCGCCCCACGGGCTTTCTCGGCTGCGGTCTTGACAAACTTCCCTGAGCGGCAGCTTCCTGCCAGGGCTCTGGGTTGTCATTCTATTTAATAGTCTGACGGAAAGACGTTTACAGGGTCCCAAAATAGAAGGAAGTGAAGTTTCTTTTCCCTGTTTACAATGTCCTCAGCCATGACCACCCACGTGGAGCTAAGTTAGCGCAGTTCTGACAAGACACGCTGGCCCTGAGCGTGGCGCCCGCAGCTCTGAGGAGGCCAAGTCCTGACCCAGGAGGGCCCCCGTGGCTGGTGATCCTGCCTCTCTCCTTGGAACCCTGTGGGCGAGGCCCAGGCGGCCCTGTGTCCGAGCTGACGCTCATGAGGGCCCTGCAGGGACGCCGTCACTGTGCCAGCCGGCAGACGGCGCTCTACAGCCCCGGCTGGCAGTGCCCTGCTTTCCGGGTCCCCGCTGACGGGGGCGCTCGGGGCTCTGACGGCCTCCTCGGCTCTGCGCTTTCTGCCCTAGGTGTGACAGGACCCCAAGCCCCCAGCGGATGGGAGGCAGCCTGGGGGCTGACGGACTCAAGTCCAAAGTGATGGAGGTGGAGGGGAGGCGGCCGCCCCTCACCACAACCCCCTTCCCAGAGAGACCCCGCCCTCCCACCTCCCACCTCCCACCTCCACCCACACGTGGCTTGGAGCTTCCCTCCCGGGCCGAGTGAGCCGAGGGTCACGATCAGCCCGCAGCCTGGCAGCCCCCTGCTCTGCCCAGCCCAGCCCCTGGCCCCCACAGCCAGCGCGAGCAGAGGGCGCTTGGGGCCGCTGTACCTCGACGGCCGCACTGTGGTCGGCTCTGGAGACGCTGGTGTTCCGGTACCAGCACACGTGCACTGTGGTGTTGGCCCGGCGCTGGTCCTGCCCCTCCAGGGACCCGTGGACGCCACACTCGTCTTTGGACTCTTGCTCCAAAGAGACCTCTTCTGAGGACCCTGGAGGTGGGGGTGGCCCTTGCTCAGAGCGGGTCAGAGCGAGTAGGGGAGGGGCGGGGGGAGCGGGGGTGCCCTTGGTCCGGTGTTCTGCGGAGGGACTGTGGCCCTGGGGACCAGGGAACCCTACGGCCTAGGTCAGCAGTGGGCGGAGAGCAAGATTACCCGGTGCTTCTGCCAAAAGAGCTTGTGGGCCCTCCCTGCCTCCCCCCACCGGTGTTGGGGTGCCCAGAACCTTCCCTGTGGAAGGAGAGTGTGGGGTCAGCAGGAGGCTTGTGACCAAGGAACGGGATCTGCCAAGGATCTGCTTAGGTGCCGCGAGGGTCCCCCAGGGGGCATCCGGGCTGGGACTCACTGTGCGGAGGGGCACAGAGGACGCTGCCCGGCAGCGCCAGGGACGGGTCACTCCCACTCTTGGCCAGGTCGATGGCCATGTTCAGGTCATGTATCCACTTCTCCTTTTCCAGGCGGGTGCTGGTGGGGGAGGGCCAAGGCTCAGCACCTGCTCAGCAGGACCCAGGCCACAGTGGGGGGGAGGCCTGGGGGGGGGGGCGGCTCCCTGCCAGCGTCTCTGACTGAAGGTCTGAGGGCCCAGCCCGTGCCCGCTGGAGGCAAAGGACCCTGGAAGCGGGGCTGCTCTAGGGGCGGTTTATTCTTTCTGCTACTGAACCATAAGCCTTGTCCTGGATCGTAATTAAGCGGTTGGGGCCCAGGTGCCTGTCCTCCGGAAGGTGCTAGGGACCCCAGCTCCCGCAGGGAGAGGCTCTGCTGCCTGCTCCCCTTGGAGCTCCGGCCTCCTTTCCACTGGTGTGATTTGGGGAAAGTGGCCTTTGCTCCTTAGCTCCGCCCAGCCGCAGGGGCGCGTGGAGGCCGGCCTGGCCTTGCTGCCCCGCAGGCCCCTCCCCCAACTTGAGGGGGGTCCTCCCCCCCCCCCCCGCCGCCCCGAGTGCCACCAACCACATGGTCTGCCCTTGGTCGAGTGCTGGGAATGGAGCCTCTGAGGCAGCTCGACAGCACTGTGGCCGTTCTGCAGGGACGGTCTCAAATGTCACTCGCTTCCCAGCACAAAAGAAGCTGCTCTCTGGTGACATGACTGAAGCGGGGCTCAAGGGGGGTGCACGCTGCACGACGACCGGCTTGTGCCCGGGCCGCTGGGGGCACACGTGGCGCGTGCTTACGGCTTACCTGGCTGCCACCACGACGGTTTTCTGAGCCGCGCAGATGGTGAAACAGTGTGGGACGCACCGCTCGCTCTCGCCCTCTTCCACCTGTGGGGGCAGGAGAGGCAGGCGTCCTGAGCGGGGGCGGCCCGGCAGAGCCCATGCCTGCGGCGCGACACAGGTGCCTCGGAAGCCCTGTGCCACGCGGGTCTCTGCTGACTACGAGGGGCTACAGGGGCACGGGGATCCCCAGGCCGCGGCACCTGCCACCCAGGTGGGCGAGCTGTGGGCCGCAGGGCACCCAACTACTCACCGGAGGGTCCAGCACTATTAGCTGAAAGTCAAGCACAGGAAAAAATATTGAGCATTTTCATTCTCAAAAAGGGAAATGGATGATTCGCCTGATAAACCTGGCACCAAAGCCTGACCCAGTTAGCGTCTGAGCAAACCTAACAGGCTGATCACAGTTCCAAGTGACGACCTGAAGTAACTCCCAAGTAAAATACTACCTAATCAAACCCAGAGCACAGACTAGAACTTGTCTCGTGACCGAGAGGCTGCTCAGGGGTGCCAGGGTGCTCCGGAAGTCCACGGAGAAAGAGCAGTCATTTCTCCACACACCGCACGCACCGCTGCTGGAATCCAGTGAGTGACTTCTGCTACCGTCTCCGAAACGGGAGGAAGCCGTAAAGACGACAAAGGTCCTGTTTCCGAAGGCAAGACCTGTCACCCTTCCCTCTGCACTCGGGATGAGCGCCGGCTGTCTGTCCCCCAGAACCAGGGGTTACAGTGAACCCCACAGAGGGAGAGTTTCCCATGTGCAGGGGCCCATGAGAGGCCAAGCACCACACCCCGCTCGGGACAGAAACGATCTGAAACAAGTGTGAGCGATGGGCAGCAAGAGAAGGTCAAGGTGTTCGCCTCCCAAGTCATCATGGAAACCATGCCATTCGACAGAAATCCTGGTGCTGTTTCTTGAAGGAGTTTGTCCGAATGATTCCTCACTGTATTTGGAAGAATTAAATACTTGAGCAAAGAACTTTTTAAGAAGGAGGAGGAAGAAGGGGTGGAACTTCCCGACAGCACCTCCCCCACACGACACACCAACTAAAGCAGCGGGGACCGAGGTTGGCCCAGGGTGGGCCGGAAGGCCCGGAGAGCACCCGGGTGTGAAGGCCGGACGAGGGCACCTCGCGGGCCGGGGAGGAACATGCGACAAAGGAAGCTGCCCGCGAGGTGGACACGGCGCGTTCCCATTCGGCGGCGCCTGAGGAAGCACATTCACGCAGTTGATGGAGGAGGAAAAAGGAAACTGAACGTATCAGAAGAAGGAAAAGGCGCCGCGGACCCCGGCGTGGGGAAGGCTGCCGCGCTGCGCCGAGGATGGGAGCCGCGACGGAAAAGATGAGCGGCTGTGACGGTACAAAAATGTCTCAATTCCCTCCCTCAGCAAGGATTGGTTGGGACCTCTGTGGCAGGTCCCAGCGCAGGAGGAAGACACACACGGCCCCCGTCTAGTGGACTTTCAACTCTACAAGGTCACACCAAACTGCAGGCCACGTGAGCAGGAACAGGGGTGGGTCTGCGGCCTCCAGGAGCGGGCGGTGTCTGTAAATGCAGCACAAACACGCATGGGGAGCTGCAGACTGACAGAGACCGTGGCGGGGGAGGCACGTGGCGCCTCCCCGGGAGACGCCCGACTCCGGGAGACACAGACGCCGTCAGCCTCCATGACTGTCCACAGGCGGTGCCGCTCCCTGGACCGCGACGGATGGGGGGGAGGGCCCAGTGCTCCCTGATGCCGTGGAAAGAGGCTCGGGTGCGCTTCGTGGGAGGCTGGCTTGTGCGCATGCTCCGACAGTGGCGGGGCGGTGACATTCAGAGCGGTAGCCACCGGTTTGCCCGAGGCTCAACCAACATGTGTTGCGCATCGTTAGGAATGTGTGTGACGACCGAAATCCGACGGTATTATTTCTAATTCTGAAAAACTAGACGGAGCCAAAATGTCCAGTGTCAGGAAATCGTTACGCAGACCCGAGTCTGGCTTCCCGGTGCACCGCTCATCTCCACTAAATGCGCAGGCGACGTCAGAGACAAACCGCTGAGCAAGAACAGGGCAAGTCACAGAACAACTTGTAGATGATGGCGCCATGGCCACCAGGAATGTTCTGGTACGACGAAGCCTGAAGGGCGTGTCTCAAAACAGTGCGCGTTACTTGGTGATGAAGTTAGGAGTGATTTTTATATCTTCCGTTTTTTTCTATAATGAAAGTATAATTTAAAAAAAAAATACAATAGAACAGATGGGGTCAGCTTCCAGTGAGGGCAGGTGCGTGCGTTCAGACAGGCCCCTTTTTGCTGAGGGCTAGAAAACAGGCTCAGGTGCCCAGTGAGGAGGGCGGGAATGGGAAGCATGCTTGAGGAAGAGTGGGGAAACTGAGGCAGACCAGCCAAGTTAGCAGAGTGGGTCTGAGCCCCCACTGGCAGACACGTGGATGGGGCGCTGGCGGGACTGTAGGGAGACGTCACCGCCGTGTGACCTGTCCTAGACCAACGGCACACCTCTGGCAAAAACCCGAACCTGGCCAGCCATCTTTACTGCTCCCTGGATGGGGTCCGGGCTGAGCGCAGGGTGAGTGAGCGGATGTGTGTGCAGGAGCCTGAGACCTTCACGCAGGGTCATCGTCAGGCCACAAAAAGCACCGACGACCAGAGGTTAAGGCTGAGGAACTGTATCGCATCAAAATGAAGAGCTGGTCAGAGACCACAGTGAAATGTCCGGTCGAGCCTGTGCCGGGGGGGGCCGCAGACTTGCTGGCTTGTGAGCGGTGTGGACAGAGGGCACGCTGGGCAACAGGACTGCCGATGGCCCAGACCCCCACGGCGGCGCACGGACGGGGCACGGCGTCCCCCGTGGCCAGCTCACGGGACAAGGCGGCGGGACGGCCGAGCCCAGCCCCCAGCTGCAGCCTGACAGCCTGTCGTCGGTGGTGCTGCCTTCTGGCTTTGAAGCGCGCGCGCGCGGGACGTGACAGGACGACCGGACGACGCGAGGAGCCCGGCGCGAGGGAGAAGAGAGGCGCCCGGGTCTTCGCAATTAGTGGGTCAGGCTTCCCTTTCGAAAGCTGGGTCAGCGCCTCCCCTGAGCACCCAGCGGGGCCCTCCCGCTGCGCCTCTAGGGAAGGACAGGCCCCCGGGGTGGGGCGCGGCGCCTGGCACTCACCAGCATGCCACGGAGCGGAAGGAGGCCCCGGATCCGGAAGCGGCTGGTGCCCGTGACCTCCTTGCTTGTGTAGAGCAGCATGTCTGAGAACTGAGGAGAGAGGCTCTGTTACACGAGGCTGGAGAACCAGTGACAAGTCCCAGTGTCTTAACAGAACAAATGCAGCGCCCGGGGCCTTTGCGTGGTTGTCAGATCATTCAGCTTGCTGGGGGTTCTGGGAAAAGGAGCTTTTCTTCAGTCACACAATTATTTTGACGAGCTAGTAACTGCACGAGACAGCAGATCTCAGGTCTGCTGTGCCCGCCAGCCAGAGGCGGTGGGCACTTCAGGCTGGTCCTCCAGGCAGGCTCCGCCAGGACTGCTGAGGCTGGGGTCTCCTAACGGGCACGAGGAGGGGGGCGGATCACGGGGACCCACTGGGAGACCCACTCTCCCGAGGCAAGGCCGGCGCTCAGCGGAACATCCCTGTGGCGACAGGAATGCGGACTTGGCTATATTCGGTTTCCTGACGGACCCACCACAGGCGCCCGGACACAGAGCGAGGAAGGCGCCTCGCGGGCGTGTTCTGTGTGGTCCTAGGCGGGCCGCTCCCCGGACACAACCCGCCCGCCCACCTACCAGAAAGAACATTCTCTGCTGCAGGCCCTTCTTGGTGAGCTTGTGAAGGCAGCCCTCACGGATGAACTCCTGAAAGAGAGAGATGAGGTCCTGTTTGCGCCCAGGGCCACCTCCACAGGGGTGCTGGCGGGGCCAAGGGCCAGGTTCATGTCACCACTTACACTTCTCTGAACCCGTCTGCACGAGCCAGTCATAGGCCCCCGCCAGACCCTTCGACAGCGCCCTCCCACCCAGAATGCTCTGTGCTTTTCCAGCCTCCCCCCGGCCCCCACCTCTGCCTCCCTTGGATCCCAAGTTGGTCCCAGACTCTGCTGGCACCTGTGGCCCCGTCTCACCCCTGGCCAGCTCTGCTGAGGGCCTTCGTGGAAAACAAAGGGTATTGTTCTTGTTGAGGGGAAGCTTCTGGAAGGTTCAGACACAGAGATACCTGAGTTCAGCTTTGAGGAGAAACTGGGCCAGAGCAGCCTGAGAATGGGCAGGAGGAGGAGGGGACAGCTGGACCCACCAAATGTTCACAGGTCACTAGGGTCAGCTGCCACCTGGGCACTGGCATTGGAGAAACGATTCCCAAATCCATGCAGGCTTTCCCACCAAGGGAGCGAGGCCCTGGTGGGGCTGGAGCTCCGGAGGGGCCGCCGCGCTCATCTGGGGCAGTCCTTCCACGGAGGACGAGGAGAGGGTGCGGCGGAGCCCCATCGCGCCACCAGGACCCGGGGACACCCTCGTCCTCCCCCATCTGCCCCGAGCGCCACCGCCCAGGCCCGCCGGTGGCAGAAGGGTCGGTCCTGGTAATCCCTAAGAATTCTGGTTTGGACAGTTTCCAGACATTGTCCTGCCATCTGTCGTCCTTTGTAGATAAGTGGGAGCATGAGCTGCACACCCCAAGGACTCAAGGGCGTAAAAAGGAGGCTTCCTGGAACCCCTGTGGACCCGCCTGCGCGGCCCTGCTCTCTGGGTGAGCGGGGAGCCCAGCCCCTTCCCGGGTTTGCGGGGCTCCTGCCTCCACACGGCCGGCTCCTCCCCCACCGCCCAGGGACCCACTGGGCAGCAGCCCCTTCTCGGGAATGAGTCCCTCCAACACCGCCCGCAGCGCTGTGGGCTCGCCCGGGCGGCCCCTGCGAGCTGCCTCCTCCGTGTGGCTCGTCTGACCCTCTGCTGCCCGTTAGCAGCGTTCTTCCTAGTGAATCACCCTCTGCTCACGTCCCTGGCGTGGCTCCTGTCTCTGACACGAGCGTTTAGCAGGGAAACCAGGAGCCCTGGGTCATAAAGACGGAGATTTGGGCTAAAAACAACCATGGCACCAAGCATTTGCACACCAGCCTCTTCACCCCAGACGCTAAGCCAAGCAGCTGACGTCAGTCCCCCTGTGGCCCCAGAGGCGGGGCAGCCTGCCCGGGGTGCACAGAGAGCCCACCCCGATTTTCCAGTCCCCGTGGTGACGATTCCCTGGGACCAACACCCAGAGCCCCATGTGGGGCGCCAGGGCGACCGCCTGTGCCGAGAGCCCTGCCCACCTCCCCCGAGTGCGTAGCAGCAGCGGCTGCAGCCACGTGGGCGCCAAGAGAAAGGAAACGGAGCTGTCTGGGTATCAACCAAAGCCCGGACTCCAGGAGGTCAGAGCCTTCCTGTACTTAAAAAATGTTTTTGTTTTATTAATTTTTGAGAGAGGAGAGAAGCAGTGCTCGAGCAGGGGAGGGGCAGAGAGAGGGAGAAACAGAATCGGAAGCAGCACCAGGCTCTGAGCTGTCAGCACAGAGCCCTATGTGGGGCTTGAACCCATGAACCGTGAGATCATGACCTGAGCCCAAGTCGGACGCTTAGCTGACTGAGTGACCAGGCGCCCCTTCCTATACATTTTAGGGGAGCTCATCTTTGTCCTTGTGACCCCACGTTCTCTGTACCTTCCCACAAGGCTAACGTGGGCACATGACTTCCACCCCAAGGCCTAACTACACGCACGTGTGTGTTAAGAAACATCCCCATGCAACCCTTAAAAAGGTCTTCATAGTTGACAGTACCAAGTTCAAAGCAAGCAGCACTGGTGGCACAGCGGCAGCCCAGGAGAACGTGTGGATCGTGAGAGAGCCAGGGTTCAGGAAGAAGCCTGCACATCTGTGTCTACGGACAGTTCAACAAACGGTGCTGGGACTTCGAGATGGCCGCACGGGAAGGACCGGAGTGGGACGCCTACCTCGCGCCGCACGTAAAAACGAACTAAAAATGGATCAAATCTAAACCTACGAGCTGAGGGGGGCTGGGGTAGCTTGGCTGAGCACCCCACTTCGGCTCAGGACATGGTCTCACTGTTCATGAGTTCGAGCCCCGCCTCAGGTTGTCTGCTGTCAACATGGAGCCCACTTTGGTCCTCTGTCCCCTTCGCTCTCTGCCCCTCCCCTGCTCATGCTCTCTCTTTCAAAAGTAAAATAAATGTTAGTAAATAAATATGGCAGCGGAAACACAGAAATCTTCCAGAAGAAAACATTAGACATACAGTGTCACACCATGGACTTGGCCGTGATGTCTCAGCTGTGACATCTAAAGCACAAGCAACCCAAAAGAGAATCGGTAAACTGGATTTCATGAAAACAGACTTCTGGGGGAGCCTGGGAGTTCAGTCGGTTAAGTGTCTGACTCCAGCTCTGGTCATGATCTCATGGTTCATTAGTTGGAGCCCCGTGTTGGGCTCTGTGCTGGCTCAGAGCCTGGAGCTGCTTCGGATTCTGTGTCTCTCTCCCTCTGCTCCTTCCCCACTCATGCTCTGTCTCTTTCTCTCAAAAGTAAATAAACACTAAAAAACATTTTTAAAAAATAAATAAATAAAAATTTTAAAAAAACGTAACCAAACCCAACCCAACAACTTCTGTGTTGTAAGTGACCCCACTGAGAAAGTGAAAAGACTGCCCACGGGATGGGGGACTGAATTTGCAAATCCTATTCTGGTAGGTGTCCGGTATCCAGAATAGATCAAGGATCTCACAATCCAACAGCAAAACGACAACCCAGACGGAGAAAGGACCTGAAGAGGCATTTCTCCAAAGAAGGCCCACAGACGGCGAACACACACATGACAAAACACTTGGCATCAGCCGTGCGAGAAACGCGAATCGTAACCGCGGAGACACCCTGCATAGCAGCCCGATGACTGGAGTCACAGGCACAAGGTATGGAGACACGGGAATCCCAACACAACCCTGGTGGGAATGGAAAGCTGTCCAGAAACTGTGGAAGACTCTGGAAAACTGGCAGTTTCTCAAAAGGTTCAACCCAGTTCCCACGTGACCCAGCAGTTCCACTCCGAGGTTTCTACCCAGGAGAACTGAAAACGTGTTCACAGAAGGACCTGTGTGGCAGGGACGGATGTCCCCAGCAGTGCCGTTCACGGTCCCCATAGAGGGGAGGCAGCCCAAATGTCCACCAGCAGATGAACGGGTACAGAGCGCACGCTGTATGCACTGAAGGGAAGTTACAGCCACAGGAGCGAGTGAGGCCCTGACGAGCTACAACACGAACCCGAAAGCATGACGCTCGGTGAGAGAAGCCAGAAATAAAGGCCACATAGTGATTCCACTGAGAGGAAACGTCCAGAAGAGGCAAGTGCGCCGAAAGCCCATTGTAGCTGCCGTGGACTGGGGAGTGGGGAAGGGAGTGACTAACAGGTATAGGGTTTCTTTCGCAGGGATGAAAATGTTCTGGAATTAATGGTGGTGATTGCACAGCCTTGTGGGTACACTAAAGACCACGGGACTGCACACTTGGAAAGGATGAATTACGTGGGAGGGGACTCACGTCTCAATTACGTGCAACCAAGTAAAAAAGGACAAGGCTGGAGGCATCACAATCCCAGATGTCAAGACCTACGCCAAAGAGGCAGTCACCAAACCGGGGTGGCGCCGGCACAAACACAGACACACAGAGCAGTGGAGCGGGACAGAGCCCCGAGACAGCCGTGATACGGCCAACTGCCCTTCGACAAAGGGGCGCGGGCATCCAATGGGGCAACGACAGTCTCTGCCACAAGAGGTGCTGGAAGACTGGAGAGCGACATGCACAAGTATTTCTCACACCACACACAAAAACAACTTCAAAAGGGATTAAAGACCTATAAGGGAGACCTGAAACCATAAAAATCCCAGAAGAGGAAACTTCAGAATAATTTCTCTGACATTGACCCTAGCAGCATCTTTCTAGATCTCTCTCTTGAGGCAAGGGAAACATAAGCAAAAACAAACTATTAGGACCATATCAAAATAAGTTTTTGCACAGCAATGGAAGCCCCAAAACAAAAAGGTAGTCTACTGAATAGGAGAGGGTATTTGCAAATGACGTATCTGAGAAAGGATTAGTATCAAAAATATATAAAGAACTTAAACAACTCAATATGAAGAAAACAAACACTCCAACAGAAGACACGAACAAATTTCTCCAAGAAGACGTCCACACGGCTAACAGAGACATGAGAAGATGCTCAGCGTCACTCATCATGAGGGAAATGCAAATGGAAACCACAGGAGATTACCTCACACCTGTTGGAATGACTTGAAAACACAAGAAACAATCGGTGTTGGTGAGGATGTGGAGAAAAAGGGGCCCTCTTGCACTGCTGGTGGGAACGCACACTGGTGCGGCTGCTCTGGAGAATATGGAGGTTTGTCAGAAAATTAAAAATAGAATTTCCCTATGACCCAGTAATCCCACCACGGGGTGTTCACCCAGAGAACACGAAGACACCATGTGGGGAGCTGTCTGCACGTCTGTGCTCACTACAGCGTCATCTGCAGCAGCCCAGATATAAAAGCAACCGAAGTGTCCACTAACGATGGATAAAGAAGACGTGGTGCGCGGACACAATGGAATATTACTCAGCCATAAGAAAGAATGAAATCCTGCCATTTGCAAAAATGTGGAGGGATCTAGAGGGTATAATTCTAAGGGAAAGAAGTTGGAGAATGATAAATACCATACGATCTCACTTGTATGTGAAATTTAAGAAACAAAACAAATGGATGAAAAAAGAGACAACCCCCCCCAAAAACTCTTAATCATAGAGAACACACTGGTGGTTCCCAGAGGGGAGCTGGGTGGGCAGCTGGGTGAAACAGGTGAAACGCATTGAGAGCCCACTCACCCTGACGAGGACAGGACAATCGCCATATTGTGGACCTGAAGCTAATACAACAACGTGTTGTGAACTACACTGGATTAAAAAACCGAAGAATCGAGTGACCATCTCAAAAAACTTTCTCGAAGTCACTCACCCTGCCGGGAGTGATGAGATTCTCGACGCCAACCAAGTCCCGCTGCAGCTCTGTCAGCTTCTGGAGGTTCTCCAGTCGGGCAAGGCTGTGCCGGAGTGCGGAGGTCAACTCTGTGACGGCCTGGAGGGCATCTGTGAGGAGAG
This sequence comes from Helogale parvula, assembly GCA_004023845.1. Classification (NCBI taxonomy): domain Eukaryota; kingdom Metazoa; phylum Chordata; class Mammalia; order Carnivora; family Herpestidae; genus Helogale; species Helogale parvula. Next base: position 194,297 of record PJEM01001480.1, on the reverse strand, counting down.
ATCCCTCAGTACAGGTGCCTGGGGAGGGGGGCTGGGCGGCACCTCCACCCGCACCTCTGCAACAGGGACTGGCATTTTACAGGGCAGTTTTCACCCAAGGAACATTCTACTCCCAGCTCCTCACAGGGCTCCTGTCCAGGGTTTTCAGCCGCCAGGGACAGCACAAGGGGGTCCCTTGGGCTTGTTCCGTCCACGCCTCTGACTGGCTAGCACTCAGGCTTGGAAAGAGTGGAACAGTGTGAATAACTAACGTTCTGGGCACAGCTGTACTTGTTCTTCAGGGAGATGAGCTACTGTAGTTCACAGGTGAATAGTGGGCATCTTTAAAACATTTGTCCTTTTCTCCTCGAGTGGAGGAACAGATGCTAATCTTACAGTTCTAGAACAGATATGAAGGTTTACCATCAGGACAGGAAACTCATTCAGACAAAACACAAAGGCAGCCATTGAGGGCCGTCCTCACAGCCCTACCCAGGCCACACAGGGAGCAGCCGCTTGGCCGGAGCGCAGTGGCCACATCATGTGGCCTCACTGGGACGGCTCAGAGAATCTTCTAGCCTCCTGCCAGAACTCCCGCTGACAGCCTGGCCACTGCTGCCTGGGGCCCCAAGAGGCACAGCGGGAGATGTCTGCAACTTCAGCTCCACCCCTGCAAGTCGGATGCTTCCAGCAGCGTGCCAACACCTGCCTCATGGTTTCAAGAGGATTAAGTCAGATAAGAAAGCATGTGCTTTGGTGAGTTACTCCTCCGTTAGTGACACGGGTGACGTGTGAGAGTTCCGGGGGCTGTGCGCCCCGGAGCGCCTGCCCCGTCTGGCCTTGCCACGCGGTCACGCACACTTGCTTTGCCCTGCGCGTCTGCCGCAGGCCGCTCAGCCAGTGCCACTCGCTCAGATGCCGTGTGTGCACGGAGCACAGGGCTGGGACCCGAGCTCACACTGCACCTTGGTTGGCCCTGGAAGCTACTGGAAGCTGGGGACGCACTTCTGACCCACCGCCAAACTGATGTCCCCAGGCCCACCTGTGCCTGAGTCCCCACAGAACCACCGTGGTGTTGAGGGATCGGACACGCACGGGTGGCACCTAGCCAGCGCCAGGCTGCACCCTCGGGAGACCCATCAGACGTGATGACAACGAAGCCTCAACCTGAAGGGATCCTCTTCTGCCCAACAGGCTCAAGGAGGCCCACGAGGTCGGGGACCGGGCGGGGAGGGGCTGGAGCGCTGCCGGCCGTGCAGCCTGTGCTGCCTGCAAGGCTTTCCCGGTGCTCTGGGGCCGGCCAGGCTCCGGAGCAAATCCCCCCCGGGCTGCCAGGCGATCAGCACCGTGTCCTGTTACCAATTTGCACAGCACGTTCAGAAACACAACCTTGCTGGGGTTTCGCAGCGGCCCACAGGATGGGCTCTGCTGAGCGGGAAGCTGATGGGAGCGAGTGGGCCTGGCCCTCGCCACTCACGCTGGCCTCTCCGCCGCATCCTGGAGCCCGGGCCTCCCCCGCCGGCACCGCCCGCCCCACGGCCACCGGAGGCTTCATAAACGTGCCGCACCGCTATTTCCCTAAACTGCTCGAAAGCATTTCCGACAATTTTGTCCTTTTAGCGAGCAGAGAAACTCGCTTACGTATTTCCCTTTAGGACTGGGGGGGACCAGCTAGAAGGAAAAGCCAAATAATCTTTCATCTATTAGTGGCAGTGGTGGCCTCACTTGTCTGAACCCCCAGTGCCCGGAGTGCGCAGCTAGAAGCCATTGCAGGTTTAAGAGTCAGGCCTTATGCTCCTTTGTCCCTTTAACGCAAATAGAAGTGACCAAGCCCATTTATATCAGAAACCTGTAACAGTCCTGTCCTGTGCGGTCCTGGCCCAGATGCTTGATTTTGAGAGCTGAGGCTTCAAGGCCAGAGACTCATTCTGACGGCTGCTCTCCACTGGCAGTGGACTGGGGGTGGGGGACCCCTTACAGCAGAAGGCCACGCCCTGCGACTCTGCGAGGCGATGGGAGTCCTCCCCTACACCGTGCACACGTGCGGAGCCTGCCCTGGAGTCGCGCCATTGGAGGACCCGCAGCCACCTCTCCATCAGCTGGGCGGGAGGGGAGGGCCCTCGAGGGGGTGCGGCGTGTGGAGGGACCTGTGGTCACACGGGCTCCCACCAGCCCGGCCCCCACGCACCTCGGCAGGCGGCGTGGTCGGGGTGCCCGGGTGCGCGGCGCCCGCACAGCCGGCTCAGCAGCAGGCGGTAGTGCACCAGCCGCTGGACGGGCTTCAGCAGGAACGTGTTAAGAGGCAAGTAGCAGACCTTCTGGAGCTCGAACTCTTTGTACACCGTCTCTAGCTTCTTAAAGCGTTTGGTGGCCTTTTCCAGTTCAGTCAGGACTTCGTCGTGCCTTTGGAAGTAGCCGGTGAACTCCTGTGAGGCATAAAAGGCAGGGCCTGAGGGCGGGAGGTGCGGGAGAGGGGCCGCGTGGACGGCCTGGTTGGTGCGGGTGTCACACGCCGGCCGGAAACCTCAACGAGGCAGGATGGAAAAGGACGGCCAGGGGTGCGTGGGAGCAAACCGCCCTTGGTCGGGGGCGCGGGGCCAGCCGCCGCCTCGCGGGCCGAGCGGACACAGGACTTTGACCCCACGTTACGGACGGACGGAGGGCTGCAGCCCAGGCCGCCACAGTGCCGGCGCGGGGAGCCGGATGAGGCCGGCTCTGCCCTCGGCCGCAGAGGCCTCGGCCCCGGCCCCGTGCGCAGAGCAGAGCGGCGCTGGGCCGCTGGCCGGAGAGGGAGTGCTCGCCTGCCGTTCTCACAGCCCCGATCGAAGCGCACGTGTAGGATCCCAAGTGTTACACAGGTAATCCCACTAGTCCCTCTCTACCTTCTAGAAGGTCTCAATATTAAATCAGTTAATTTTACTAATATTACACATAATGTCTGTGGTACGATAACCTCAAACAGATTTGTGTGTATTTTGATTCTAAATTTGGGCAAGTACTTTTGGGATAGAAATGGCAATTTGCCACCTGGCTCAGAAAACCAAAAAAGTCTCCGGGAAAGAGAAGGGGGTCTGAGCAGGGCTATCTGAAGACAGGACAGAGTGATCCTATGGGCCCCTTGGGCTTCTAGGAACGGAATGGGGCCTACGAGTCTGTCGGGAGTCTGCCTGGATCCGGTGGAAGGCAGGCCAGGCCCGGGATGGAGGCGGCGGCCAGCCCGGTGAGTGGGCAAGAGGGCTTGGGAACCCAGGGCAGCACGAGAGGGGTTTGCGTGCCCGCAGGATGCTGCAGGGCTGCTGCAGGTGGGCATGCGGGTGGGCCGGCCTTGTCCCCGGCCCTTCGGACAGTGAAAGCTCAGCTGGCCCCGCTGTCTTCCACGCCTGTGACAAGTGGTCCTAGTGAGAGGTCATGTTGCTTCCGCCAGGTTGCTGACGTTGGCTCCCCAGAGTCATTTCCTGGGCACACTCCCTTCCGGGAGGGGAAAACCCAAGTTGCAAGCCAGCAGGCGTGCGTACAAAACCCCGTGCCAGCGCGACCTGTCCTGCGCGTCCCACCGCGGCCGGCCAGGGGCTCCGCGAGGGCGGCGGTGATGACACGGGGCGGCCAGGGGCCGATGCCCCCCGTGGCTCAGGGATGAGCAGCGTCGGCGTGCCAGCCCCCAGCACGCTACCCCCCGCTGCGGCTCTGAGGGAGACGCTGCCCTTAGGGAGGGGTATCTGAGAATGAAGTCCTGACGTCCTGAGGAGGAAACTGCACCGAGGGGACCGGTCCTTAGGGTTTGCAGTCTTTTTTTTTTTTTTTCAATTTTTTATACATTTATTTTTGAGAGACAGAAAGAGAAAGAGAGTGAACAGAGGAGGGGCAGAGAGAGAAAGAGACACAGAATCTGAAGCACCTCCAGGCTCTGAGCTGTCAGCACAGAACCCGATGTGAGGCTCGACCCCGTGAAGCTCTGAGATCATGACCTGAGCCGAAGTCGGATGCTTAACCGACTGAGCCACCCAGGCGCCCCGGCAGTCTTTTTTAAAAAAAATTTTTTGGGGCGCCTGGGTGGCTCAGTCAGTTAAGCATCTGACTTCGGCTCAGGTCATGATCTCACAGTTCGTGAGTTTGAGCCCCGCATCGGGCTCTGTGCGGACAGCTCGGAGCCTGGAGCTTATTTCTGTATTTCCTCCTCTCTCAGCTCTGCCCCCACTTGTGCTGTCTCTCTCTCAAAAATAAACATTTTTAAAAAACTTAAAAAAAAGTAAAATATAAAAATTCTTTTAAAGTTTATTTGAAAGAGACAGAGACAGTGCGAGCGGGGGAGGGACAGAGAGGAGGAGAGAAGTCTAAGAAGTTTTTGCGCCGCCAGCACAGAGCCTGACCCAGCGCTTGAACTCATGAAACCGCAAGATCATGACCTGAGCTGAAACCGAGAGCTGGACTTGCAGCCGACTGAGCAGCCCAGAGCCCCAGGTCTTGCTGAGGGACAGCTTTTCTCCAGGGAGAGGGACGGGAGAGCCCTGACCTGAGGGGAACCGCATCCTGACTGGTGTGTCGTTCTGAGGGGAGCACTGCCCGGGAGGAAAGGCTACAGTGAGGGAGATTTTGTCCCGAGCAAAACGCTGTACTCAGGGGAAAACTGCCCCGAGGGGAAAACTGACCTGAGGTGAATATTGTTCTGAGGCAAACATTGTCTGAGGGGAAAAGCGTCCTGGGTGATTGCTGTCCCACAGGGGACACTGTCCCGAGGGGACACTGTCCGGAGGGGAGACGTGCTCCGAGGGGAAAGCTGCCCCGAAGCACCAGCAGTGCTGAGGGGACAACCTTGAGAGCGCGGTGCCCTGAGGCCGACGCGGAGGGGGCGCTGTCACTCGCTAGGCGTGCGCACCTTTAACCGCTGCATGCTCCTGAGCAGGATGTCCCCGATGCGCTGATGGCCGCCTGTGGAGTGGGCACCCGAAGAGCCTTCCCTGGAGGAGAGATGGGCAGACATCATCAAAACCTCGCTAAGCCGTGTGAGCTGTGCTGTGATGCTGGCGGGTCCGGACGTCGCGGTCCGAGCAGCAGGGGGTGCGTGGAGGCGGAAGGCCCGGATTTCACAGACGACGGTAATGAAGCAAAACGGGGTCTACTTTACTTCCCTCTCTTCCGGAACAGGAGGAACCAAAGTGGCTGCTAGAGGTCTGCTCCTCCCATGAGGTGTAAAAAACTACTTCGATGAAACAACGGTCCTTGTGAATAGGTTTCTGAAGCTGGGGATTTCCCGAGGAAGCGCCCTCACTGCGGGGCGGGGCGCCCGGGGGGCAGGGGTTACCAGAGCGCCAGCCTCTGCTCCACCTCGCGCAGGAAGCCCCTGTGGAACTCGTAGATGGGGTCTATGTTGGAGAAGAGCAGCGTCATCAGGGCTGCAGGCATGGCGTCCTCCTTGGCCACCGCGCTGCGGAACCACTGCAGGGAGAGCTCGGGGTGACCGAGGGGCCTCGGCCCTGATGGTCTCCAGCCAAGGGACACCCAGCACCCGCCCCAGGTCCCCGTTGTTCAAATCACTGCTACAGGTGGCCTCTTGGCCGATCACCCAATTTTTACAATGTAAGAAAACAATTCTGGATGAAAAGCTTCAAATGGATACAGTTTTATAAAAAACTTGGACTCCATATTCTGACTGGACTTAGTTAGGCTTGAAGGGTATATATGTATGTATATATATGTATATATGTATATGTTTTATAGTTTTATTTATTTTTGAAACAGAGCGAGAGACAGTGTGAGTGGGGGCGGGGCAGAGAGCGAGAGGGAGACACAGAATCTGAAGACAGGCTCTAGGCTCTGGGCTAGCTGTCAGCACAGAGCCCGATGCAGGGCTTGAACCCACGAACCGTGAGATCATGACCTGAGCTTAAGTCGGACACTTAACCAACTGAGCCCCCCGGGCGCCCCAAAAGCAATATATTTAATAGAACATAAACATGTACACTCAGGATGGCCAAGAGCTCTATTTCGGATGTAGATTGTATTAAAGAAGACAAAGTAATAAAGGACTCAGGTTTCATACCACGGTGAGAACTTCTAAATCCTTCACGTACGTCCGTTCTGTGGCGAGAATCTCCCTCGCTATGAAATAGGCCTCATCGGCGGCCGCGCCCTGCGAGAAGCACAGACAGGGTGAGCGCGTGTCTGCCGGCCGCGTCGCCCGCTCACAGCTCTTCCTTCTGCTCGAGCTGACCTCACTGTGCACTTTTCATCTGTAAATCCTGAGGGGATTTACTTCTGAGTAAAAACATAAACCCAGTTGGATCTCCTTTACATGTTTTTCTTATGGTTTTTACTTTGAGGGAAAAAAATCACTATTGAAACATCAGCATGTATGGAAGCTTATTACTGGGTTTGTGATGAGACTACTGACCTGAAGTCACTGCCAGGGGTGTCTCTGGCTAACAGATACATATGTCTGTATGTACGTATGTAAGTGACTAGAAATGGTTAAGCTGAACTCACAAAAAAGTCACCCAAATTGCCAAAGAGCGTACATTCTAACTGGGCCGGACGTCAGAGCGCAGGCCGGCCGACACGCTTGGAGCGCAGGGCCAGAGGCGACCCGCTCTGGGAGCTCCGAATTCCCGGTCATGGCCTCCGCCTGACACTCAGGTGCCGGCTGCCAAGTCAGCAGTGAGGGGACCCGACCCTCGGGAGCAGGAAGGGCCACGCCGGGCCCCTGGGAGCCTGGGCCCTCTGTCCCACGTGGGTGGGCCTGCTCGGCCCTGCGGGCTCGTCCCCGCCCTGAGCACCTCAGGTGGCCACCTCCCTCAAGGTCCAGCTCAAATGTCCCTCCTCCATCCTGTCCCACCTGGCAGACACCAGGCCCTGCACGCTCCCCTGTGGTCTCTCCACCCGGCCGAGCACTTCCTTAGGACTGTCCCTGAGGCCGCCAAGCAAACATCTCCAGAGCAGACCCCACACTCGCCCCGGAGCAGAGGCCCCGGCCCTGGAGCTCCGGGGGTGAGGTAACGGCAGAGCGGGAGGGGAGAGGCGGGGAGAGGCCTGGAGAGGCGCGGCAGCCGCGGCCTCTGCCAGTGGAGACGGGGCGGCTGGGGGGCAAGGACGAGGGGACGGGCTGGTTACTGGCGGGGAAGGCAGGGCATCTCTGGGGTCTATTGGAGCTTATCCGGCTGTGCCGGGTCCCCAGGAGGAGCCGGGAAGCCGCAGTGAGAGCGGCATGGGGGGCTGGGGCCCGGCAGAAGGCTCTGCCATAGCTGGGGAGTGAGCAGCAGGATCCAGAAACAGCCTCCAGGTCACGTTCTGGTGTGGGTGGAGGTCCAAGGGACAGAGGCGGCAAAGCTGGCTGTGTTTTTGGGTCCAGGCCCAGGGACAGAGCTGCCATCCCCGAGCTGACAGGTTTAGGGAGGAAGGTGAGAAGTCAGGTTTATGCGAGTCTGGGAAGGGCGTTAGAAGCCAGCGAGCAGCTGACGGGAGGCTGGGCTAGAGGCCGATGTTGGGGACCCCCCTGCTCCGTGCCCCCTCCCCCAGGTGAAGTTTACCAGAGGTGGGCATGTTCCCGCGATGGTGACACAGTCTCATTCCTCCCGTGCGCCCCGGACACCACCAACGTGGCCGTGACCGCTCCACCCACGGGGAACACTCCCCGTGACCCACTCTTTCCAAACAGCCAACAGCCGCTCTGTCCCGGTAGCCAGGCGAGCCTGCGCTGTGGGTCCCATGACACTGGGGTCCCAGCAGCATCTCCTTGGAGCGCCCACCCCTCCTCCCTGGAGCTCCGGGCCCCTCCCTGTAGACTGGCAACCTTCATGCTCTTCCGTTCTTCCTTTCTGGGCTTTGTGCTATTAAAACATGACTTTCCGAATCCTCCACCAGTCCATTCTTTCCGACACATCACACCTCCCGGGCCTGTGTGCCCGGCAAGCTCTTGGGGGTCAGAGCCGGCCCAGGACGCCCAGGTTCATGGTCTGAGGACCCACCCCTGTGTAGCCAATTGTCCCTGATTCTGGAAGCCTCCACCTGCACGCCATCGGCCCAGGGCTCTGGGTGGGGGTCCGGTGCAGGCAAGCCGGCTTCCTACCCACACTTCCTTTGCATGGGGTCCCAAGTGGCACCTTAGCAGAAATACGGTCACCCTGAGGTTCTAGACCAAGTCCTCTTCTGTGGGGGGTGAAAGTGCCCCCAGAGAAAGGCTCAGGAACACAGCCGCAGCGGTGTCACAGATTAGCTCCCTATCACGTCACAGGGGCCACCAGTTAGTGATGGGACACAAGGGGTGTGGCGGTCAGGAGCGGCTCCGGGACGGCCTGCCTGCGTATCCAGGGCTGGTCTGCTGGTTTCCAGCGCAGCGAAAACCTCTTAGGGAAACTCCCAGGGGAGCAAAGCCCAGCCAGCCTGGCTGCGGGTCAGCGGGGCCAGGACGGCTCCACCCCGGGAGGACAGTGGACTTTCTGCCCAGCTCTGCCTCCTGTCCCCACCGAAAGCAGCCCAGGAGCCCTGGGCAGGGGGTGCCCCACAAGCACCTCAGCCTCCGTGCCACCCGAATACTGTTGGTCCTCACTGACAACTTTCTGTTGGAAAGGGGATAAACAGCCAGTTAAGTGGGACACCCCGGTGAGGAGGGATGCCAGGACACAAAGGGCACACTGCTCCCCTCACCCCCCCCCCCCAGGGGTCGCATGTAGCCCGGCAGTCAGAGGCAAGCGCAGATGCCCACAGCGCTTGGCTGTGGCCGAGGCCCTGCCAGGGAGTCCCCGAGGGTCTGTGGCCTGGAGGCTCCGCGCCGACCGTGCGCTGGCCTCGGGCAGTGCTGAGGAAAGTGCCCCAGAGCCCCCGCAGCCCCGGGGACAGGAGAGGGCAGGGGAGCCGTGGGGCGGGCCCGGGGTCCCTGTGCGCAGGGCCCAGCCATGGCTCCGCGAGCCTGCAGTGGGGCTCCTAGGCTCCATCTCTGAAGCCTGGTCTGGATGGGAAGGCCACGGCCACCCGCCGCGAACCGGTTGGTGACCCTCAGGTGGTACAAGTCACTCTATGGAACCACCTAAAGGACGACCAGTTTTGTAGTGCAGAAAAGTAACAAAATAAAATTTAGTTTTTTACGCAGCTTTCCAGCCATTTTGTTTATGCACCAAAGCAACAGTGACCCAACAGATGGTCATTAGCTTTGCAAAATCAATACATAAGAACATCCCAAGCCGGCTGTCTTGCTGCCAAATACGGCGTGGCCTCTGCCGGGTACCCAGGCGAACACTGGCCTGAGGAGGGGGCTGTGAGGCCTGAGCCCGGAGCCGGGGTCCTGGAGCCCCACCCTCGTGCGGCGCCCAGCAGCACAGCTGCCTTCCAGTTGAGGGCCTGCTCTCGTGGAAGCGGTCCCCCGGGAAGCAGTGTGCTGAGCCTGGCCAGGCCTCTGACTGCTCGACCCTGCCTCTTGAAGAACCCCCCCTGTCCCAGGCACTGCGGCCTCCGCACAACTTCAGGATGAACCCCTGCCCCCCCACCTGCCAAGGTGACCTCCGTGAGGGCGCCCCTACGTGACAGGTACCTGTGACACAGGGTGCCACCCTCTGGCAGCCCGGTTGAGCATCGCTTCCTTCCAGCTTGCTTCTCGGGGACCCCCACTCCTTACGGGGGACGGTGGCTCTGGGCTGCCAGTCTCCCATCCATTACTCAACCACTCTCTCTCCTGAGCCCCTGGATGCCTGGCCCCTTCGCCCTCCCTTGTGTGCCCATCCACAGAGCCGCATGGCCAGGACTCAGGGGGGCACGGGCCAGGAGGGGGTGGCCATGCAGTGGGTGCCACTGCCTCTGACCAGTGCCTCGTCCTCGAGCCGGGGAGCTCTGACCTGCGGCCCCCTGTCCCTGACAGCAAAGAGAAGCCTGTGGGCATCCCCTCAACTTTCCACCGCAAACCTGCACCCCCCCACCCCCCTCCTCCTCTGGTGTCACGCTCCCCTGAACGGATCCCACCCCACCTGGTCACTCCTTCAGAACCCACTCATCCACGGGCCCCCAAAAAAAAGGGGGTCCCTGGGCCACCCTCCAAATTACCTGATTGTTCAAGAGAGTGCCTGACAAGGCACAAGGGAGGGCAGGAGGCTGAGGGCTCCCCCAGGGCCCCACCACTCCCACCACAGGTGCCAGGGGTTGCTGCGCAACGAATAAGGATGGCTGCCTATGTGCAAAGGGGCCAGAGTCCCAGGTGACGTGTGGCTTGAGGGACACATTGCACTGGGACAGAGCCTGCCCCGGGCCCCGCAGGCTCCCCTGCAAACCAGCCTCCTGCGGGGACGGCGCCCACCTTGTGTTCTGGCTCCTCCTCGCCGTCCATCCTGGCTCTGCCAACGTCGCTAAGGACAGGGCTTAGGAGGGGGGACAAGCTCTGTTCAGCTGGGCCCAGAGTCACCTGAGACGCAGGGCTCAGGCTCAGTGGGCTCTTCCAGGTGGAGGGAGAAGGCTGAGGACTGTCCACGGAAACGCCTGGAATTGAACGGGGCGAGGGATGGAGCAAGAAATGAGAAAGGGCTGCCACGCTGGCCAGACACAACAGTTCTCACCGCGCTTTAGCCAACGTCAGCCTGACGCCGCGACCGGGCCCCTCCCGGGCGGCGTGCGAGCGGAGCCTCCACCGGGCGCGCTTCTCGCTGGGGCAGGGAGCGCAGCGAACGCCGGCTGGCGGCTGCCCGATCCACTTCAGAGACCAGCCACCGGTGGCTCGGCCACCCCAGGGCTCCGTGTTCCTGGGTTTTTTTCTCAGGCGAGACGCAGTTGCGATGCAGATAAGCAGCTCGCCCCCAGGGAGGTGGAGGGCACCCCCTGCGCGGGGCGCCTTCTGTGCGCATGTGCCGGAGGCAGACCACGGAGGCTGAGACGGAAGGGGTCAGTCTGCTGCTAAGGAATCTGAAAACTGGAAGTGTGCTTTCAGGCCACACTCCTCACTTAATCATTCGTTAAAAAAACTGGATCATGTAAACTTACTCAACACGCTGTTTTCTGCTTCCTTGAATATTTTACTAACAAGGAATTTATGTTGTTTTTCTAGAATTCCATGGCAAGAGTAACTACTACTTTTTCCCCCTTAAAACAGGGTTTGCTTGGGAGGGGGCAGAAGCCAAAGTCCTGGCCGAGTTCTGAGGGCACTGGCGGGGCGCTCCGTCACAACGGTCAGCTGGCGGGGGGGCTCCCAAGTCTGAAAGGGTTATTTCTAGCGCTTTTCTACGGGAAATCAGTAACTACTGAATGGTAAATTTTAAAGATATCTTTTTAAAAGCAGAGTTTTGTATGAAAAATGGAACCAGCTTAGAAGCTATTTATAATCAAAATTTACCACAGGTTTACAAGTGCGTGGTGTTTCAGATCTCAAACTACCGTTACACATAACTGTGGCTAAGTGGGCAGACAGAACGCTGCCACCTAAGTGACGTGGCCAGGGCCCCCGGCGCCTCCCCACCCCACCCCACCCTCCTCCACCCACCACTGGCTTCAAAGCGAGATCCTTGCACCATGGTCAGACTTCAAATGCCATCGCCTACAGGGACCAGCTAATAAAACCCAAAGTTGTCTTATTTGGCCTCAAACACACACGAGCGCAGGCAGGTGAGCACAGGGGCTGCCCGAGGGCCGGGTGCACACGAGCCGGCACCAGGGGGTTTTGCAGCCGGCCGGCAGGCTGCAGGGAATGTCCTGATTTTCACATTGACAAAGCCGGAGCTCTGGAAGGCTGCTGGCGCTGGCGGGGATCCTGCCCAGGGAGGGTCCCACCCCGGAGGCGAGCTACCAGTGCCCGGCGGGCGGAGCTTTCCCGTGCCGCCTCTCACCACTACGCGGAGTACAACCTTGAGGAGACATTCACTGACAGCGAAGACCTGGATGATGTGGGAGCACAGAATCGTTAACCAAACCCACATGTGCTTTTATTCAGCGTTAATTCAAACAAATTCGAATTTGCTTTTATTGCACGTTTAAAATACGCTAAAGCAGCCTTGAAATCACACAGGCTCCCTTGGTCCTCCTACCCGTGTGCAGGGCCTGGCCGCTTCTGAAGGGATCAAACGGGCTGAGGGCTCTGCTGGCCCCGCAGCGCGCAGGGGACCCTCCGAGGGGAAGGGTGTGTTTCCAGGGACGAGCTACTTGGGACTCATACTCCAAAACCCACTTGTCTCAAGCAAGCCCTGAATTGTGTCAGGAGATATTTTCAGACATGGAGAATTCACAGAAAAGTCTAGAAGTTCCTAGCAACATACCATAGTCTTCACAACTGTACTGTTCATAGCATGAGCCCTGAGATATTTCATCATTGGTTATGAAAATAAGCTAAGTCCACTGCCCCGCTCCGTCCCCTGTGCCCTGCACAGCGCCCCCTCAAGGATGGTGGGGGCCTACCACAAGTTCACAGAGGACAGTTTTCCAGAAAGCGGCTGTGAACTTGACTTCCTGTTTTCAGCAGAAGGTGAAGCTGGAGGAGGCGGTGCCCCCGAGGCGACATGGATGGGCTCCATGACCTGTGGGGTCGGGCTGGTCGGGCCACCAAAGTAGAGAATGCAGCTTCCAATAAATGGCCCTCCCTTCCAGGACGGCCCGCTCATTTGCTATAAAGTATTGTGGTTCCCGGGAGGATAAAAATTATTACTTGATATTATCACTGTGGACGCTTACTTCACAAAGATGGTCAACTCACAATTCAGTGAACAGATTAAAAAGTACCACACCATTATAAATCGTACCTCCTTCGAGTTTTAGACACAGATCCTACGCAACCAAGTAAATCTGTCGGGAGACACGGTTTCAAGCAAGTGGGCACGGAACCTGTCTTCGCTGGAGGCTGCTGGAGCGGGCAGCCTCGGCTCCATGCCCTGTCCCGGGTGGGCCAGCCTTAGTACCACACACGAGGCCACCAGCGCACGGTACCCTGCAGAGAATACAGGCATGGGCCAGGCTCTGTGGGTGTGTTCTCCCGAGTGACAGAAGCCGTGGTGTCCACGGCCTGCTGCTCTGGACCCTGAGTGACGGTGTGCAAGGCCACTAACGTTAGAAGCTCCCTGTCGCAGAAAACCGTGTCATCGCTGACATATCAGAATGCAGGTCTGAGGGATTTTTAAAATGCTAGACCATCATTTCAGATGCCATAGAACACATTCAGCCTTAACTGACAGGGAAACAATCTCAAATACTTGTAAAAACAGACTCCTGTGTCCAAGGTCCTTGACGGGAAGCTGCAAGAATTATTACTGAGTGACAAGGGTCCCTACCACTCATCTAGTTACACAGAGGTGGTGCTCTGCTGTGTCACTGCAGCATCAAGAATGACCGATTCCGGGACACCTGGTAGCTCAGTCTGCTAAACACCCAACTCTTGCTTTCGGCTCAGGTCATGATCTCACGGTTTATGAGTTCGAGCCCCACATCTGTGCTATCAGGACAGAGCCTGCTTGGATTCTCTCTCTGCCCTTTCCCTACTCAGTCTCTCAAAATAAATAAGCTTTAAAAAGAAAAGAAAAAAAATGACCGGTTCCTTTACTTGTGCAAGAGGAATTTTCAGAAATTCTTCAATTTCCTGCATCATATTATTTGAAATCGATAGAAACAAACGGTAGTTAGGTTCTACTGAGCTCCGCATTCCTGCTAGGGCAGCTCCTGCTGCGCACCCCGAGCTCAGGACGGCTCTGCTTCAGAGAACCTGGGTACGAGGTTGGATTATCTTTGAGAACACACGTTCAAAGCATTTCAAACTGCCAACAGTAAGCAACTCTGAGAGGTCATGTCTTTATTTCGAAAAATTTCTAAATACCTTAACAAGTTTTGAACTGTCATTTTAAAAAGCGCGGTATTATGCGTCTGCGACCATTTTCACTTGCTGCCTCTAACTAGCTGGTGGGAGACAGCGGCAGAGGGCAAACTGTATGCTTATTTTCATTTCACGCCTTTAAATCCTTTTTCAAAACTCTGTAATGAACAAGCTTGGAAATTCTGCCTAAGGTGGAAGACGACTCAAGGTTCGGTTTGGAAAATTCAAGGTCAAGTTTGAAGGTTAACATAATAGCAGGAAAGTAAGATCTAGAAACTTCTTTGGTTTGAAAAATGGATCCTTAATCCTATAAATGAAAAAGGCTACACCAAGAATTGAGGTAAACCTGAGTGTAACAAGTCAGCGGCAAACGACTTCCGGCTCTGCTTTCGGACCAGGGTGTCTGCAGTCACTTTTACACAAAATCTGGCTCAAAAACAAGAGTGGAAGGAAAACGGCCGGCGCACGGGGCACAGGCACCAGCTGGTCACCCGTGGTGTCGCCGCAGAGCCTTCGTCCCCACACCTCCCGCCCCCCCCAGATGGCAGAGGAAGGCTGACTTGCGCCGCGCCCTCCATGGCGCCGTGGCGCTCACCCACAGGCTGTGAGCGGGGCGACCTCAGGGTGTGGACGCGGCTGTGTGACCTGAAGTGAAGGGGGGACACCAACGTGTGTTTTCAATCTTCTCTTCTGTTCTAAATAAACAGGACTCTTTCCCCGTTAAGGAAAACAGGTGTTGTGGCCTACAACACAGTCACGTTTTGGGCCGTCTGTCAGGGGTGGGGCCTCCCGCGTGTGGTCCAGGGCGCCCTGGGCCTGGGGTCTGATGGAGGAACCCACCGCGGCATCAGGGACAAGACACCCACAACCAACTATTCAAAAAAAAACACAAAAAAGCCTGCGTGTGACGTTTGTTAGGAAAGAAACGTAACCTGGATTAACATAATTCAGCAGTAAGGGCCAGTTTGCACCCTCCTAACCAGCCAGCCTGGAGATGGGAGGGGAAAGAGAAATGCTCTGAGTAGTTCCTTGAAATCTGGATTTGCTAATGAAACACCTCCCTGGGGACCCACGTGTCGTGGGAGGGAATGACCTGCTGTGGCACACCACCCTCCGAGTGGGGAAGCGACCGCCCACGCGGGGCTGTGGGGAGTCTGGGCCAAGGGGCTTTCCTAGAAGGCTGCCGCCACAGCCCCCCATTCCGGCCGACCCGGGTGCCGGGCATCGAGAAACCCCAGGGAGGAGACCAGCACCCGCCCCCGGGTGCCCGTGCCACTCAGAGCACCCCGAGAGGCAAGGGCAGCACGCACCACGCTCTGGGGCTGGACGGCTCCGTGGGGGCAGCGAGGGCTCATGGGAACTCAGGCCCAGGACCCGCGTAGCTGCTGCGCTTTGGGCCGGGGGTCCGGCTGAGCCGGAGAAGAAAGGGGACGATGTTCTCACCTTCCGAGTTCAGAAGCCAGCCGGGTGTTTCGTGCACGGTCCACGCCTAAGGACCATGAGTTTGTCCCCAGCGCTGCAGACAGCGCCACCTCAGAGGCGCGATGCGGGCCCCCGAGCAGCGGACCGCGGACCCCGAGCCCGCGCCTGTCAGGCCCCGAGAGAGAGCGCCCCCTGTCAAAGCGCTCGGCACCCTCCCCTGCTGGCCGTCCACACCGGGAGCAAGTCTGTCCGCAGGGGCTGCTGGCTGCTCAGAGGCCTACAGGACGTGGAAGAGGCCCAGGGAAGAGGCTGCAGGAGGAGGACGCAGCTGTGTCAGAGATTCATTTAGCGCGAGAGACTGTTGTTAATGCATGTACGCCAAAACTATAAAAAAAGAGAGGGAAAGGAAGCTAAAAAGCCCATTTAAAACTTTATAGTAAATATTTCCTTATTTTATTGAATAAACACTTAAATTCTGAATTAGTACATATCTGTGAATTTATAAATGGCAATTTCAGTGGAAAGCACATTTTGTTAAGTACCATAAACAAGGCAACATCAGTGTTTTCTTTAGAGAATGAATAAATTAATCGCATCAGAAGTACCGGTTCCCTTCCTCTGCATTTCTGAGGGGAAGGTAGATGTTTTCAGGCAAAAGACAGAACTTTGGGACCTCGCAGGCACGGCCCCTGCGTGGACAGAGGCCGATGTGGCCACCCGCGCTCCAGCCAGCTGTGACAAGCCCTGTTAGCTTCAGGACAAGGGCCAAAGCAAAGCCCCGGCAGCGTGACTCCGTACCTTGGGAACGCGTACTGAAATTCTCAACGGTAAGCGCCCGAGAGGTTAACCTTTTTGTCTGTGAAGTAATTGTTCTAGAAATGGGTTTCTTTTTGATGTTCCACGAACCATGAGGGAATGCCACCCTGAACACACAGGCACTGGCATCAAGTGTCCCACAAGCACAGGGCTCGAGGGGACGCGGCTCACGTGCTGGGCGGGTCCCACGTGATGGCAGCCACGCCACGCGGGGATGCTCACGGCGATCCGTGCGGGGCAGCAGGTGGAGGAGGAGCTTGTCACTGAAAATCCAAATACGACCACACAGGACCCAGTCCAGAAAGGACTGTGCAGACGACGGACAGACGCACAGGTTTCCCTGCGATCTTCCTGACGTTCTCGTTTACCGCCCATCGTCCACCGTTACCGCTATCTCTAACGTGTGTGTTGTCACAGGAATGAAAGGCGCCGCGCTGAGGCTGTGTGGTGACAGCAGGCGGCCACACTCACAGCAAGCACAGACGAGGCCCAGACCTGTCCAATCACTGCTGTACAACCGGCGCGGAGGGAACAGCGTGTGTCAATCACACAACACACTGTGTTAACCGGAAAAGGGAATCCTAACCTAATTCCACACTCAGGAGTTCCCCTGGAAGACAGAAAAGGCACACGACCAAACCTAGTGATTTGTGAAGTTAAACAGTACACACCATTACCTATTCGAGTGCAGTCAACCTTCCTAATCTGAAACTTTACTAATAGACTTTAGATACTCATGTCGGCGTATGTAAAATACTGGACTTTAGAGACTTAAATACAAAAATAGACTTGGTAACCAATATAAATAAATGCTCTGCTGCAAGCAGGTGTACCCTCAGAGGTAACAGGCACGGTCTGTGGCCCCAGCGCGTCTGTGACGGGGGGCTGGTCGGTCCCTCCCGTCGGAGGTCAGGCATGCATCTGGCCAAGGAGGGCAGCTGGTAAAAGGAGAGAGAGCGGTCCACGCCCTGCAGGCACTCTTCAACCACACACTCCAGCAAAGCGCTGGCAGCAAGCCTGCACGGCTCCCTCAGGTGCGAAAGCCCTCCCCGTAAGGCTGGGGTGCGGGGCCACCCTCCCCAGGCCACCGGCGCACGGGAGGGCTTCCCGAGAAAAGGCAATTGTGGTCAACAGCCATAAACACACAAAAGAAAGACCCACAGCTGCCTCAGGAGGTGCTGAGCCTCAATCCGAACTGCTCCAGATACCTGGACGTTTATGGCAGAGCACCTCTTACTATGGTAAAACACGACAAGGTCACGGCCTGAACTGTCTAGCAGACACGACTCGTAGCAGGAAGTGCCCTTCGGGCTCGCTTTCCCTGGGTTTCTAAAGAACCCCCTCCGTTGGGGGGAGTCACAACCTCCCAGAAGCGAAGCGGGTGGTGGAGACGGGCGCAGTAGGCGCCTCCACGGAGAGCCACGGCTCGTTTCTAAGTGAGAGACTTCACTAGAAAGAGAGACCTGCCAACTGAAACGTGGCGTGGGCACTCTGGGAAAGAAAAGCCCTCACGCGTTTCTCCAGCTCTTGCCAAAAAGCTAACCCTGGATCGAGATGGGACAGCTGCCCCAGTGGTGTCCACAGGGCGTCTGGGATGCTGGGCCCGTCTCCCAGCCATGCTGCCCCATGTGCCGGAGGCACGGAGGCACCAGCCTCGAGGGGCTGCGGGTTGAGGGCGGGGGTGGGTGAGTGCTCAGCAGTCTGCGGTTCCCGGAGACGCAGGGGAAGGGCAGCCGGGTGATAGCACAGGCGGGGACAGGAGCCAGGACCAGGGGCTCCTTCTACAAGTCACCAGCACGAAGTGGGTCTTCTCAACAAGAGAAGACGGAAGAGGGTCACGGCCACACGCCTCAAGCAGAGTGTGTTTGAAGCCTGATCTGAACGAAGCAGGCGTTAACAGGCCCTTAGACAACTGGGCAAATTCAAGTGCGTCCCTGGCATTAGACACCACGGGGCTATTCATTCTGCATCCTTGTCGGGGGCCCCGCGCGAGAAGGGGTCACATTTCAGAGATGCACGCAGACATTCTAAGGAAAGGCGTGAGCACATCAGGGCCCATGAGAGGGCCCCGAGCACCCAACACGGAGGGGAAGGAAAAGGCAGACGGCACAAGCAGGGCTGGACTCTGGTGACGCCGAATGCGGTGGTGATCGGGGTATGTCTAATCCCCTTTCTGCTTTCGGGTATTTTGAAAACTTTCTAAATAAAAGGCTAAAAAATCAACTCCAGAAAAGGAAATTTTGTAGAAACAAAACTCCTTTAGAGGAAGGCCTGGTCGAAGCTGCCACAGAACAGCCTCTGCTCAGAATCTGCAGGACAAGAGGGTGACGGCTGTGCCAGGGAGCAGGCTGGCTCCGCCCCACCCACACGGGACCGCCGCTGGGACACTTGAACCGGACGACTTGGGCTTGCTGAGCCCAACGCCTGGCACCGGCTTTAGGAGAGGGCAGCCCGTGCCGCCTGCAGCCCCAGCGGGGCAGTTTCTGTGGTGCATCGAACTCGCCGCGCAGACACAGGGTCTGTTTCTGAGTGAACCTCCCAAGGGGAAGACCAAGCGTCTGGAGCGTGCTATTCTAACTTGTGCGTCCCACCTGTGCACCCCCACCACCTTCTGCCTCGCTCACCCCGTCTCTTCACAGACACCGGTCAGCCAACACGAAACTGCACCAGAACGCCTCCCCCCTGGACGGAGGCCAGTCTCGGGAACAAGGGACACATACCACGCGCCCGTCCCGCAGACCACAGTGACGAGACGTGCCATAAGTTTAAGGCAGCTACAGAAATGGAAATGCAATGCATTTAGCCAAAAGCCTCTGCTGCTGTTGGATGACCGCTGAGGACACAGAAGGCCTGCCCCTCAAGCTGAGGACACAGAAGGCCTGCCCCTCGAGCTGAGGACACAGAAGGCCTGCCCCTCGAGAGAGGCACTCCCCAGGGTGAGGGCTCGCCGTCCCGCACGCAGGGACGGACGGGAGGCCTGCGCTTACCAAGAGACATTTAAGAAACGCAGCCTTTCACGTGGCACATCTCTATTAGGTAAAACTGATCTGTGCCGGGGGCGGCAGCCCGGGCTTCACGGCACCTGCGCGTGTGCCCGCCTGGCGGCCACGGTCACCTCAGGCTGTCCACTCACATGACGGTCCCAGCTGCCTCAGAAACCCGGTTAGAAACAGCCGGCGCCCGTGCACCACACGCCGCCCGACCTGAAGGAACGGCCTTCCCAAACAGAGAGTGGGCATCTCCGCCCTTGACACGTGTGGGGCTCGGGGCACCCCCGCCTGCCTCCCCGCCCCCGCATTGTTCTGAAGCAAAGAGCTCTGGAGAGAGCTTGCACACTTGAACTTTCAGGCGGATCGGTGTGTACAGTTTTGCTTTTTCTGCAACCTTTAAGCCAGACGGATGTTCCAACTCACATTGCATTTTAAAGCAAAGCTTCTCCAAGCCCACTATCTAAACACAGTACTATTTCTGGGCGCCTACAGTCAGTGGACGACGCCTTGGGCACAGAGGGTGCTGCGGGCAGGCCCAGGGGCCCTGCCACGTGCCACTGGAGGGCTGGGGCGCCAGGGAGCCCCGGCCACGGCCTTCCCCCGGAGCCGGGTTCTGCGGGGCATACTGGAAGGTTCATGCAGGGCTGACAGGTCACACCAACCCCCACCCTCACGCAGCACGCGCAGCAAGCTTCAGCTTCGACAGCGGCGACAGGCACAGTCCACACTGCGTTAGAGATCCGTGTGAATTGGAGCCGCGTACCATTCAAGACGGGGAGCACCAGTTTTTAGTTGAATCAGAGCATATGCCAGAGAAAGAAAGCTGTAAAGACTAGCTGATCAGCCCCCAGGTGGAAATACTCCTCTATCTTACACCTTTTAAGACACCATTCTAAGCAAAAGTTTTAATCCTCTGACATTAAGAACAGACTAATGAGAGATTCAGGAAAAAGACGAATATCTAGCCGCGAACACAGACTCACTTCCTATGTGTAAAGCCACCGATCCGGGCTCTCACTGCACCGAGTGGGTGGGGCCTGGCCCCGCGAGGGGGCCCAGGGCTGGTCAGGAAGGGTGTTTATCTACCCGCTCTCCTGCCGTCAAATTCTTTATGGTTTGCAGATTGAAAAGGACTCTCTCTCCGCCTGTCTGTGCAAAAGGGTTGCTGAAAAAAAGGCTCATGTCTAGGGGGGCCCCGGCCTCGGCGCCCCACGAATCCGTGTCTGTGCTGCTGGAGTCCTCGGCGGTGGTGGGCGGGTAGCTGAGCTGCTCTAACTGGTCGATGATGTCCGAGAGCTGGAAGGCTGAGCTGGCCTCGGAGCGGACCGAGCAGGCGGGGAAGTTGGCCATGGAGCTGGCCTCGGACTGGGTGGCCGAGCTGGCCGTGCGCGCGGACAGGCCGCCGGGGAGCGGCAAGTTGCTGAGGGAGCTGCTCTCGGACCGGTTGTTCCTCAGCGAGCTGCTCTCGGAGGGGCTCAGCAGGCTCTGCATCAGGCTGGCCTGCGCCTTCACCTCAAACAGCGCTGAGGTGTCTGAGGGGTGCGCGTCGCCGCTAAAGCCATCCTCTCCCTCAAATTCAAAACCGTGCTCTACGTGCATGTGCATGACCTCCGGGGGGTACCTGTCTGGGCTGGGTGGGGCAGAGCCGGGGCGACCGCAGGAAGGGGCCTGCGCGGCTAACGCACAGTAGGGGAAAGAGAATGCCTCTGAGCCTCCAGCAAAGAAAGAGATGTCTGCCGGGTCATCGTCTATGAACTCCTCAGACACCTGCAGCCGGGCGTTTGTCAATGTGAACACAGGCCCCCCGCCGCCTCCACCCTGCCGGCCGTGCGGGTGCTCCACCTCGGTCGTGCCACCGCCACCCCCAAGGTCGCTTTTACCGGCAGCTCTGCGCCCCCTGCCAGCACCCCCTGCGTCGTGAGTCTGCCCCACGGGACGACCAGGGCTGCAACTCCTCACAACATGACAAAACCCAACACCTTGGCAAGGCTGCGGTGCAGGGGGCCCGGGGGACTGGGCCCGTCTGGTGTCGCCGTCGGCTGCGGCTGCGCTGCTCCTCTCTGCTGCTGGCCTCTTGGCGTCGGGCGCCCGGGGCTCGGTGAGGGAGCCAGTGCTGTCTCTGAAATCAGGCAGGCCCCGCAGGGCCAGAGGCGAGGTAGGCATGGAATAGAAGGAGGCGTCTGCGGAAGACGGGGACGCAGAAGTCCTCAGGCCCTCGGTGAAGGAGACACTCTGTGGGTCACAGGTGAAGAAAGGACAACAGGCACAATGAAATTACAAATTACCATGAGAAAGTTGCAAAGCTAACTGGACCCAGGCCCGTCTGTCTGCACATTTCTATCTCAGCCTCTACTAAGAAGGGCCATCGACCAGCCTTGCCCCACCAGAACTGAAGATTTACAAACGCAGACAGGATTTCTAAAGGACCCAGGATCTTTTGTTTAAAACCCCTCACACAATTGCATTTTTTCGCTTATGGTGTAAAACGTCTACACTAGGGATTATTTCCATCACTAAAACCTAGCCACGTGCACTCAGGTCTCGTGTGCGCCCGTGCCACCTGAGGTTGCAGTGGGCGTGCTGGACACTCATCATTTCCCGGGGAAGGGACACAGGGCATGAGAGTGTCAGCCATTCCATTCAGCTAACAAGACTCTAAAGTGAAGCATCAGGGGTGGGGTGGAAAAAAAATACATACATAAAGGGAAGCATCAATGAGGCGACACACGCGTCTGCGCACATAAAGGGAAGCATCAATGAGGCGACACACGCGTCTGCGCATGGCACTCGCTCCTCGCACATCACGGCCAGGCCGTGATGAAGTGTGCTGGTGCAGTCACACGGGCAGCACTGGCCCGGGGCTCTGCCAGGGCCGGTGCCACTAGGGCCCGGAGCCTTCTGGAAGCAATGGCATCACCCCCAGCTCGTGTGAGAAGCTGCTCAGGGGCAGGAGGGGCCCTGTCCTCGGTCCCACGCACAAGGGGAGGGGGTGGGCCTGCCCTCCTCACGTGTCACGAGACAGTCGTGCCTCCAGGAAACCGGAAGACGCGCACACGCACGACACCGCGGTCCTGAGCGCCTTCCCACGTGAGGAGCAGCGTGCAGTGTGCGCGCAGCGGGCCAAGCCCCGGCAGTGACTGAGCCCTGTCCACAGGCTCGTCTGCTCTCGGGTGCCCTCCCAGCACTTTTCAATCATCCAACCAGACTCAACATGCTTTTGTGGTTTTTAGAAGACAGCATCAGAACTGAAAGTTTAAATGTTATTTTCAGACCATTCATACTATTTTTTAAATGTCTGTTTATTTTGAGAGCGAGCACACGTGCACAAGTGAGCACAAGTGGGGCAGGGGCAGAGAGAGCGAGGATCCCAAGCAGACTCCAGGCGGCCAGCTTGGAATGTGACTCCGGCCTCAACCCCACGGACCTGAGATCATGACCTGAGCTGAAATCAAGAATTGGACTGGATACTCAATCAACTGAGCCACGCAGGCACCCCCATTCATACTATTTTATTATTTTTAAAGTAGGCTCCAGCTCCAATGTGGGACTTGAACTCATGACCTTGAGGTCAAGAGTCCCATGCTCTTCTGACTGAGCCCCCAGGCGCCCCCATTCATACTATTTCCAACTATCCAGAGATACCTGGGTGGCTCAGTCAGTTAAGCTTCCAGTTCTTGATTTCAGCTCAGGTTGTGATCCCACAGTTTGCAGGATGGGCCCCTGCACTGGGTTTTGTGCTGACAATACAAAGCCTGCTTGGGATCCTCTGTCTCCCTCTCTCTTTGGCCCCCCGTGCTCATGTGCTCTTTCTCTCAAAATAAATAAACTTAAAAAAAACAAACTATTCATAAATTTGAACTCTGTTTAAACAAGTCTTCTAGTATCAATTGATTTAGCAAAAAATTCCTAAATATGAAACATATCTACAAGAGTTAAAGAATGTTTTTATTTAAAAGATCCAATTAAACAAAGTGGGAAACATGAGCTTTGACATACGAGCTACAAGTGTAGTTCCTGGAAATACTATAACGACAATATAAATGACCATGGTCACGGTCATGGTCACCGGCGACTAACATCGTAGGGAATAAAACTTCTGGGCAGGAAACTACAGAGCCGCACGAGAAGACAGTGGCAGCACCGCACGAAGAGGCCAGAGCCTGCGTGACGCGCGCGTCTGGAGGCTGGCGTGCGAGCCTGCAGACGGGGAGCCTCCAGCCCAGCACGCCGGAAGCGCGGGGCACGTCCCACCACACCGGCGCCGTCGCCACGTTTTGGACTTCGTGGTGAAGTGTTTTCCTGTGAAGCATCTGCGGAGCCTCGGGGCGTGCCCGTGTCAGAGCAGGAGTGATCGTGCCAGACACGGATGCACGTGTTTCCTGCTTTCCACCTTTACCGTGTTAGCAAAACCCTCCCCCGGGCATTCAGTGTGCGTAAATTAGCGCCCCAAGCTGGCAGTTACACTGTCCTTCACCGCTTGCTTTCCTGACAACAACCGAGCCGGGCCCACTGCCCCAGAGCTTGCCTGAGACCCTGCCACCCGGAGACGACAGGGGACCCTGAGGTTTATGCCTCTAGCCTGTCTTCTCTGTGCATCTATTTGTCACTTTAGATTTACCACACAGGCTGCTCCGCAACCCGCAGGCTTCACTTGGCCACGCACTGTGTGCGCGCCCTGGGCCACCCACTGCTCTCCTGCAACAAGACTTGGCTGGTCCCGAGTGCTCCCCATCGAATGGGCACACCCGAGACCATGCTAGTGAGTCACCTCCACAGGCGGCGGTCAGGATTCCAGCGTCACACCACCACAGTGGCACGTCTCAACGCACAAAGCTCGCCCCTTACTTAGGACTCCTTCTCTGCAAACAGCCCCCGGCAGCGAGAGCCTTGTAGACAACGGGACTGACCCTAAGGGTCCTATTACAACACTGCCCAGGTGATTCTCCAAGAGTACGGGTGATAACATCACATCTGTTTCCACCGGAAGGACTAACCTGTCTCGGCAAGTCTGCAGCCAGAGCACAAGCAGCCGTCCGAGTCTTGCTGTGTCTTCTGCAAACAGAGAACAATCTGTGAGCCACAAGCCCGCCTTTCTCAGGACCTGCTCCGAGGGCAGCCGTGCCCCGAGCAAGAGCGCACGTAAGAACGGGGCCAAGGCTCTGATAAGATGCCACGGGCATCCGGCTAGAAACAGGTGGTGACAAAAAACAAGAACTCAGATAAAAACAGCGCAGAAGAGGTAAAATCATCCCCTCACATTGAAGAAGAATCTCACATGCAAAAAACCCATGAATTTATAGATTCAGTTTACCATACTACATGAAAACATTACATATGAGATATGCGACACAGATTAGAGACTAGAAAGTAATTATCTGTACCTACCCACTAACTGTAGAAAGAATATTAACCTATTATCTTTAAAGAATAAAAGAAACAGAACTCCAGTGTCAAAATACATGTTTATGTACCAAGAGGACCGTTGTTCCGGGAAAGGTTAAAAGTGCATAAAATACCGGGCCGCCCGGGGCTCCGGCGGTTAGACGGCCGACTTCAGCTCAGGGCATGACCTCACTGCTCCTGAGTTCGGTCCTGCATCGGGCTCTGTGCTGACAGCTCAGAGCTGGGGCCTGCATCAGATTCTGTGTCTCCCTCTCTGCCCCTCCCCCGTTCGTGCGGCCTCTCTTTCAAAAATAAATAAACACAAAAAAGTACATACAATACTAATTTTAAAAGCACAGACTTTCCATCACAAGGACCATGTGCTCACCTCTCGTAGGGAGCCCGCTTCACCCCACTGTCTCGGACATAATCCACCAGCTGCTTCTGAGTCCTTCCGCTGGGAATAAAAGTTCAGATTTTAAGGAAAAGCGGCAGCAGCAATTCACAGCGTTTATTTTCATGAAGGCGAAATCACACCTGCCGACCCTCTAAGTTCCCAGAGATATTGTAAAGTTCTGTTTTGTGATAAGCATATCTGATTTTCTCCAGTTTTTATCAGAACTATTTTTTCCACTATTCTACTGGATTTGCTCTTGCCAGTTTCACAGTAGCTGCGTTCTGTCTGTAACTCCCTGCACCATCTCACAGCGGTCATTTCCTGACCGGGACACACACACTCCCAGTCTTCCCTGGACATGCGCACTCTCCGTCCTACAAAGTCACCAGAGCCCGGCCGACGTGCGGGGTGGCCCCACCTGTATCTGAAGGAGGAGCCCCTGCTGAAGAGGACTGCCTTCGCTCTGGGCTGAGGCTGATCAAACAGTCGAAAGAAGGTGTGGTACTCCACACAGATCTTCCAGAAGTTCTTACACCCGTCTCTACTACCCAACAGGAACTCCAGTGTGTCCTGGTAAGGCCCCTAGAAACAAAATACAAGGGTTAAAGTCACTAATTCAAGAAGAAAATGTAGGAAGCGTTCAGACAATAGACTTTTTATTCAAAGTTAAAAATTAGGAAGATGTTTTTTGGGGGCCTGGGTGGCTCAGTGGGTTGAACGTCTGACTCTGGATTTTGGCGAAGGTCGTGCTGTCACGGTCCGTGAGATCGAGTCCGGAGGTGGACTGTGTTGGCAGCACAGAGCCTGCTCGGGACCCCCCCCCCCCCCCACTGCTCCTCGCTCCTCAAGTGCCCGTGCACGCACTCCCTCTCACAATAAACTTGGGGCGCCTGGGCGGCTCAGCCAGTTAGTGGCAGACTTTGGCTCAGGTAATGATCTTGCAGTACGCGAGCCTGAAGCCTGCTTCAGATTCTGTCTCCCTCTCTCTCTGCCCCTCCCCTGCATACGGGCACACATGTGGGTGGTGGGCACGCTCGAAAAATAAATATTTAAAATAAATAAACTTGAAAAATTAGGAAGATTTTTTTCCTACAGTATCTATAAAGATTTCTGGTGCCATTTACATTTAAGAGAAGAAAAACGGTAGACACATATTCACTGCAGAAATTTTCAAAAAAGTACAGTCACCTCCAATCACCCGACTGGTAACATTTACAAGTGCCTCATGTGACACCCCCCACCCAGCAGACCAGGGTGCGCGCTGTCAGGCAGTGGTTTCTATGCTGTTGCCGGGTCATCGTCCTGTGGGGCTCTGGGACGTGCTGGATGCCCACGCGCACAGCGCTAAAGGCTCACACGCATCATCCTGAACAAACTACTGCCTTCGCTCTCATAGTTTCCCCCCAGGATAAGCTCCTAGAATTGTTATACTGAGCTTAAAACAGTGCATATTTTAAAAAATTATTCTTTTATTTATGTAATCTCTACACCTGACACGGGGCTCGAACTCATGACCCTAAGATCAAGAGTCATATGCTCTTCCGACTGAGCCAGCCAGGAGCCCCAACGATGCCTATTTTTGAACCTTGTGACGTATTACTAAATTACCTTCTAGAAAGACTATCCTACCCAGATTCCTATATTCAGTCTTTAACATCTAAGTGCTGATGGACACCAGCTGGACCTGCCGTGGGCAGGCGTGGCTGCAGCCCTGAGTCTCGGTGGGGCGTCACACTGCTGCTCCGGCACACGGGCCGGGGACGCCCCTCTCTGCCTACTCGTCACAACCAGCCCAGAACCTTTTCTTTCACTCCCGGAGAAAACAGCAGCCCTCCACCTGCATCTCGTGCATGAGCTCAGCACCCCTTCTGCGTCCCTTCCATCCCCACAGCAGGCACCTGAGGAAGAAACAAGCCGTCCTTCCCAGCTCTGCAGCAGGTGAGCGCCCAGGCAGCTCAGCCACGCTCGGCTGACCTGCCCTGCACACCGGAAACGCGCCGAGGTGGGCATCTCCGAATTGCTTCGAGTACTGGATGCTTCCTGCCACACTTACGGAGGCATTTCCTTTTTTTCATCTTTACCCATCTTGGTAAACTCCTATGTAATTATTACTTTATTGACTGACATTCTCAAATGAAGAGTACTTATTTTCTGAAAATCAAGGCTTCTCCAATCAGAGCTAGTAAAAGGCCGGTTTACTGGGAGAGCCCCTCCCCTTACTGAGGCCAGGCGCTCTGACACTGACTGCCGCGGGCCTCTTCCCCAGAGAACAGAGAGGCTGCAGGAAGGGGCCGGCGCTCACCGCCGCCGGGCGCCTCGCCCTCTCAGCCCAGGCCCGGCTCACCCCGAGAGCCAGCTGAGCAAGTGGTCTCCGCAAGGACGCCGACCCGCCCGCAGCGGCAGCCCTTCCGCACAATTCCAGATCCTGCCCTTAAACTCGTGTGTGCATCACACCGAAGTGACTGAGAGTAATTTGAAAAGTCAATATTCTAGCAGAGTAAGTGATCTTAAAATTTAGAAACTGCTCGAAATCATACTTACACGGACCTCTGGGTGCAGTTTGATGAGAAACCTTTTCCTCTTGAAGCTGAGTTTTCGAACTCTGGACCAATTGAAGGTGTTAATTTTGGCAGAGCCCTGAAATCCAAGAGACGGACACTCAGACATATCAATAACCTAAACGCACACACTCATTTTCATGAAAAGAGAATGTTTATTACTTATTTATTTTTTAATACTTATTTTTGAAAAAGAGCGCAAGCAGGGAAGGGGCAGAGAGACAGACGGAGAAAGAGGACCTCTGATAAAGAGCCCGACGCGGGGCTTGAGCTCACTATGAGATCTCGGCCTGAGCCAAAGTTGGATGCTCAACTGACTGAGCCACCCAGGCGCCCGGAAACAGAGAAATGTTTAAATAACAAACTTGCCAGATAACAAAACAAGCCACTTGATACTTTACAATTATATCTGGAAGGACTTTGAATTAAAATGCCAACACTAAACATACAAATCTGCTTGTTTTCAGAAAACTTGATGTCTTTGATACGGCTTTCCTACAAATTACTATTAATATTCTTTAAAGCATATTTATTTATTTTGAGAGAGAGAGGGAGACCACATAGGTGACTGAGCAAGAGAGGGGCAGAGAGGGAGGAGAGAGAGAATCCCGAGCAGGCTCTGCACTGACAGTGGGCGAGGGGCTCGATCCCGCGAATGAATGAGATCATGACCTGAGCCAAGATCAAGAGTCAGAAACTCAGCTGAGCCCCACAGACTCCCTCCCTGCTTTCAAAGTTTGTTTGTTTGTTATTCGGGGCGGGGGGGGGGAGTATTATTTATTTATTGAGAGAGAGCAGGGACTGACTTCTACGACTGCGCAGCCAGCAGCACTGCTCTCGAGCTGACTTGCACGCAACCACCCACGGTTAGTTAGACTCGTCAGGCCTGAGACGACAGCCAGGCATTGTGAGCCCCACGCTCAAGCCCTTGCTGGGACAGAAAGCTCCCACCTTCCCCAGCCGCTCCAGGGCCTGCCTGGGGCGCCTGTGGGAGACCCGGCCTCCTGAGCACCCCTGCACCCCTCCATGGGCGCCGAATTTTAAATCTGGTTTTCATACTATTGACCATGTGAGTGCAGCTCACAGGCTGAGCTGCGGTGATTTCTAACTGTATTTTGCCCTTTTTCTTGGACTACTAAGTGCCTCTTTTCATTTACTCAATTCTCTATGTTCCCATCACTAATTCAGCCTAAACCCTTCGTGCAGAATTTAAAACTCTTCGATGGGCCCGATCCACGAGACTTTTCTCCATGCTGCCTGCGTGCTGGCAGGGCTCTCTGGGCCTGGCCACCGTCCTGGTCTCTTCTCTCCTCTAGGAGTGTCCTTTAAGGGGTGCTCAGCACTTCACCTCTGCAGAACATCTTATTTTCTCTGCACGGAGGTCCTGCTGGGCGGGGGGGTGGGAGGCTGGGGAGGGGGGACAGGATCCTGGGCGGGAACTGATGTGCTTACGAGTTGTGCACGGCCGCCCGCCCTGTCGTCTTGTGGTTTCCAGCGTCGCCCCGGACAAGCCTGACGCCGTTTTTTCAACTCTCGTCCCGGAGCCTCTCTGGTCCTGTGCCCTATGATGACATTTCATGCCAGTGTGTCCTGCGGTGATCTTTCATCATGGGTAATACGAGGGATATGTAGACAGTTCCAACGTGGAAATTCGTGCCTTCAGCTCTGGACGTTTTCCCCACATAATTTCTTAAGGGTTCCCCGGGCTGCTGTGGGCTGTTGCCTCCAGGCTTCCTGGGTGCAGGGTGCTGGGCCTCCTGAGCTGTCCCTCCCCCGTCTTCAGTCTGAGCCTTTACCTGGCGGGTGGAGACTCTGCCTCACTTCCATCTTCCAGTCTCACCCCGCCCACACTGTCCTTCCCGCAGCGCGCCACAGGCTTGCAGGCGGTACTGTCCGTGTGTCCCCTTGACTGGACACGGCTCATGTTTCAGATGTAAGCTTCTCTAACTCCGGAAAGCATAAGACAGTAACATGTCAGCAAGGTTCAAACTCGCAGGCACTACACTGCGTGCGGAAAAGCCCCCTTACCGGCTCCCGGAGCCTACTGCTGCCTTCCGGGGGCCACGGAGGCCACCTGTTTACTCTGTACAGCATACACAGGGTGCAACTCTCCCTGCCACCCCACGAGCGGCAGCAAAGAGTGCACACACTTGCGAGTCTTCGCTCACGGGGCAGGGCGTCCGACAGAACGTCCTGTGTGTCACGGCGCAGCAAGGCTCTACGTTGTTTGCGCAGCTGCCTGGTACCCCGCAGTCTGCACGTACCAGCCTCCTGGTGAATCACTGGCATTTTGCCGTTACAAGTCAGACTGGAATTTCACATAACGAGACGAAAACTGTACATTCATACTCCTATTCCTCACGAGCGTCACTCGGCATAAGGAAATTTTCTGTCTTGCCCATGGGACAGATGAAAGGTGGTGTCCTCTCTGAGAATTCCACAGGCTTCGTTTCTCCTCTTCCATCCCGGGTCCAGGTCCTGCTCCTTCTGAACAGAGAGGATTCCCTCAAATTTCTGGTGACCCTGGTAGTCTGCCTGACTTGGAAGGTGAGGCCCCAGGACTGCAGGAGCCTGTGACCGTCTGGTTCAGTGGGTGTGAAATCTGGAGGGAGACAGGACAACTGAATGGTCTTAAAGTGCCTCTCTGCAGACTGCTCACTAGATGAAAGAGAAGAACTAGTACCAGTAGCAACTGGTAACTAATAACCAGAAAGCAGGGACCAAGACTCAGGCCACCAGTGAGGCCAGGTGGTGTCTGCGTTGTGACCACCTGAGCAGGACGTGACAGCACCTGCCGAGGGCTCCAGCTGGGAACAAGTCCCCTGGACCGAATCCCAGGAAAACGGCTGACAAACCACAAGTGAGGAACATGCTATTAAAAGACAAAAAAAGCAAAACAGAACAAAACAACTGTGGTCTGCGGTGCTGTCAGGTTGCAGAAGATAAAGAGAAAACAGACGTTCCAGCTCACGGGACCCTGCAGGCTCGACTGCTAAGTGCTGCACCTGGTCCCGGACACGTCCCGTCCTGGGACACAGCTGCTGTGAGGACGTCGCTGGCTGACAAGACTGGAGAATGAGCAGCGGACCAGCTGCCCCAGGGAGAACGGCGAGGCGGCGCTTTGCTGTTAGAAATACGCGCCTTTCATGGTCAAGGGCACTCAAGTCTACAACTCACTCTCAAGCACTTCAGGAGAACTGTCTGCAGGTGCACGTGCGCGTGCTCACAGTGGGGGGAGAATGCGTGCCGGGGGAGCACACGCCATGAAGCACAGGTGAGAAGTGCGGGAGCACGTCAATCTGGGTGAAGGGAATGCGGGGGGGGGGGGGGGTCAGCGCGCTGTTCTGATTCTTACAGTTTTTCTTAAGTTTGAAAGTATTTCCAAATGAAAGTCTTTAAAAGAGGAGGCTCTCCGTGGGCTGGGGACCCAGGCCTGTCACCACGGGATGTCCCCGCGTCAACACCTCCTGGGCTCCTACCAACGGCAGGCCCCCCCCCGCCCCTCAGGAGCACAGCCCCTTGTCTCCAACACGCCAGCCCAGCCATCAGTCCAGGGGAGCAGAGACGGGGAGGGCCTGTGGCAACACGGGGATGACAGGCTGTCCCTTCACCCTGTGCTCTGCGTGGGGCACCTCATGTCCATCATCCGAGCTGTCCCCTAGAGAGGACGGGGGGGGGGGGGCTGGCTCTGCGGCTGGACCTGCCCCTCCCACAAGGGAAACCAGGCTGCTCCCAGCCCCGGCCGGCCTGGGCCCATTGAGGCGCCCTTCCCAGCTCGGGGGACACAGCGGCCTGCCCCCCACCCCTCCCCCCTGCAGGCTGAGGGAGGTCGGCCTTTCCCACTCTGCACTCTTCCTGTGCCCACTTCTCGACCTCCAAACGTCACTGACACTGTGGGTTCCTTTTCCAGTCTGTGTTCTTACTTGTTCAAAGAAAATGCCTTCATCGTCATCCTGGTGCGGATCTGAGGGAGTAAAAATGAATTCCATCTAATGTGTTTAATTTGAAGTCTCTAATTTCTGCTTTTAACTTCTTCCAGTTACAAATTAGTTATCCTTTTCTGGAAAAATTCCACTGGCTGGATTTGGACGGATGTGTGACTTCACCACGTGTGATGGAAGAACTGTCGTCTGAGCAGGTGTGGGGGCCGCGGGCCCACCAACTCACACGGCGAGCCTGACGCGCCCTGCCCGCCGGTCAGTATACAACAGGTCACAATTAACGTTCTGCTTATGAATACTTTTTTTTCCAATAGGAAACTGAAACTTGATGGCTAAGTTAAAAAAGAAAAGGAAAGGAAAGGAAAGGAAAAGCAAGCAAGTGCAGCTTGACTACAGGGGCCTGGACTGGACATTTTAGGCAAACACAGGCTAAAAAGAGCCCACAGACAGGACGCCTGGGTGGCTCGGTCAAATAATCATCTGACTTTTGATTTTGGCTCAGGTCATGATCTTATGGTTCATGAGTTCAAGCCCCTCGTTGGGCTCTGTGCCAGCAGTGCAGAGCCTGCTCGGGATCTCTCTCTCCCTGGCTCTCCTCCCACCCCATCAAAATAAATAAACTTAAAGAGGCCACAGAGGAAAGAGCTGCTAGCGCAGCCCCGGGGCTCCCAGGATGCAACCTTCCCCTGCGGTTAGCAAGGAGCAGGCCTTGGCAGGATGGCTTTGTGCCAACGGGAGGCCTGCAGTTTCGCAAGGGCAGAGGACTCCCAGGAGGGGGATGGCAGCGGCACCTGGGCCACAAGCCCGAGCGAGGGGCGCAGGGAGCCCCCCAACATGTCCAGGTGAAGGGGCCGTGCCCCTCTGCTCTCGGATGCTTCCACAGCACACACCTGAGCACGCGCATGCGCGGCTGTGGGCAGAACTCAGTGACCCTTTCACGTCACCGGTTACGTATCTACACGTAGCTACTACAACAGTTCCCAAAGGCTCTACGAACGCAAAAGCCTCTGATACTTTCTGGTCTGTTCTATTTTATGTATTGAAATGACCCCTCACAGAGCGATACCCCCAGGCCTGTGGTAGGTCCCCCTTCCGCTGAAGGGGCTACAGAGATGAACTGTGGCTCAGCATTAGAATGGTGGCGGGCGACAGGGTGCCCTGGGGCGCAGAGGGCTCAGTGACAGTGAGGACAAGGACAGGGCAGTAACTGCTCCGTGCAATGAGAGGGCATGCTGGGTTCTCCCTGCCGGTCCGGGAACTTCAGCAAGTCAAGCCCCACCCTGCCCTCGCCCCGGTCCCTCCCTACCTGGAACACGAGGACACCCATGTGGGAAACGGCCAGGTTAATTCTGGCCCCCTCCCTGTCAGAAGCAGCGTGAAATCGGATGCCATACATCTCCAACTTTCGGGCAATTTCAAGCACCTGGAAATCGGACTCAGCAGGCGTCTGGCCCCTAAAATAAAGAATGGCATGATCACAGCACTGAAAATGATTGGATTTCTACAAGAGCCAAAACATGTAACAAAACCGATCAGGAAAACATAAGAGAATGAAACAAGCCGCCACAGGAGGCT
Organism: Helogale parvula; assembly: GCA_004023845.1. Taxonomy (NCBI): domain Eukaryota; kingdom Metazoa; phylum Chordata; class Mammalia; order Carnivora; family Herpestidae; genus Helogale; species Helogale parvula. Next base: position 161,481 of record PJEM01001480.1, on the reverse strand, counting down.
TTTCTGGAGAGCAGATTCCTCGTCGTGAGCGTGTTCACCATTAGAAATGCAGCAGAGCACACACAGGCCACAGAATCCGGTTCCTTCTATCCTGTGACCCACTGCCTGGCGGGCAGAATGTTTTCCTCATATGCACTAAACCCGCTTAGATGCTCAGCCTTGTAATTCGTTCTTAACACTGACATGGTGACGTGCAGACATCAGGCACGGAGACTGGCACAGGACACGGGGAGAGCACGGACACTGTGCGTGGAGACTAGCACGGGACACGGGGGAGAGCACGGACACTGTGCGCGGAGACTGGCGCGGGACACGGGGAGAGCATGGATCGTGCACGGAGACGGGTATGGAACACGGGGAGAGCAGAGAGCACCGAATCTCATCACACCCATCTCATACTTCAAAATCATTTTCATAACGTACAATTACAACCGTGAGAGTATACTTCTATAAGGATAAAATTGTGAAACTGAATAAAAACATGTTTCTCAAGTGCACAGTCCACTGTCACACTCCTGGGAAACTGACCGTGGCCCGTGTCACACTGGCCAGCCTCCAGGTGGCTGCTGCTCAGAGAGGGCACATGGCGGGCAAAGGGGACGGACAGGGTCCTGGTCAGGAGCAGCCCCACGAAGGCCTGCACCCTCCATGAGGGGTTCCACCAATAACCCTTCCTCTCCCTCCCACATGCCTGAGCTTTTGGATCTTTAAGGAACAGCCCTTCCCACAGTTTCTCTTCTTGGACTAAAACTTCCATTCTTTGAGTCTGATATGAACACCTATCAGCGTGTATTTAAGTCATCACCAAGCAGGAAGACCCGGTGTGTGACAACCACTGTCCGTGGTGTCCCAGTGCCCCCAGTGACCGCTGCTGCAGCTTGGGAACGGGCGCTGGCGGAAGCTGGAGGAGTTCTGAGGGGAGGCCAGAGTTAGGGATGCTGCGGGAGATTCTGGAGAGGGTTAAGAAGGAAAAGAGAAAAGGAGAAAAAGCCTTTCTTCCCAGAGAAGCCCTAAGTCTTCTTGAGCAAAATTCGGTAGCCATGAGGATGGAGATCGCCTGGCAAGGTCTCAGACAGAAGTGCAGAACACGTTATCAGAAACAGGACAAAAGGCGATCCTTTTATAAAGTGGCCCAACACTTGGCTGAGTTACATTCACGTCCTAGTGTTTTGTGGAGACCCGGATGCAGCGCATGATCTCAAGAACCATGAGACGAAGACCCGAGCCGCCGTCAAGAGTAGGACGCGTGACTGACAGAGCCTGCCAGGCGCCCTGGGCTGAAGAGCTTTCTAGGCAAAGTGCTTAAAGTGCAGCTGGGCTCCTCTGACTGCTGACGGCAACTCGAAGGAGAAGAGAGATGCCCAGGACATGGAAGTTTAAGCAGAGAGGAAGCAGAATTGTAAGATGTGGAACAAGCCTGCCCATACTACAGAAAACGGGAACCCCGAGGTGAGGCTAAGCAGGGGAGGAGATGAGTACGGCCAAGCCACTGCGCTAGAAATCAGGACAGTGGAGGGAGACCCTAAAGGCAGCCTGGGTCAGGGCTGCCTCTCCCATCACAGGCCAGGGTAGAAGAGGGTGGGGGTTGGGGGCTGGCCCTTGCTCGGGTTTCCAAGGCCAGGGCTGCCTGGAGCTGCAGGACGGTGAGCCTGCTCCGAGGGCAGAGCACAGAGCCAAAGAGGATTATTCCTGAGCCTTAAGGTTTAATGTCATTTGCTCTGCTAGGTTCTGGACTTGCCCGAGACCTGTACCCTTTTCTTCCTTCTGGTCCCTCCCGTTGGAAGGGGTATGCCCACCCTGCATCCACCCCCCACCACAGCGCATTGGTTTCACAGCCCGAGGAGACTGTGCCTCAGGCAAACCGCGTGCCTGGAGCCGCAGCCAGGTCTTGTCAGGATGAGGCAGGGGAGGCCATGGGGTCAGAGGACTCAGTGTCAGCGTTAGAGCAGTGAAGGCTTGTGGGCTGTTGGGGTGCAATGAATGTCCTCTGCATGTGAGGACATGCGCTCTGGAGGCTGGAATGTCCCAGAGTGAATGTCTGTGTCCTCCCAGATTCATATGCTACAGTGGAACCTCTGGAGTGACGGTGTTTGGTGGGGGGCCCACGAGTACGGATGGGCGCTCAGCCCCTCTCCCCCATAAGGATGGAGCGAGAAGCCATCCGGGCGGCAGGAAGGTGGGCCTCACCACCACGCCCACCCCCCTCCCCATATGACCCCAGCCCTATCGTGCAGGAATCACGGCCCGGGGCTTCCCTCACAGCAGAGGAGGGACTAAGACACCAGCTTTCAAATCTGTTTTCTTCAATCTCAAAGGTCCAAAAGAAATGTGATAAAAACAACACTTCCTCAATATCCTCTTCAGTGATTACAAGGGTGTTTCCAGTGGGTCAAGGAAGATAATTATAAACTATGTAAGACCTGTATCTTGACTAAAACGAAAGTACCACATCTTGGTCAGTTGAGCATCCTACACAAGAAATGATTAAAAGAAATAAAAGCCACACAGGGAAAACCTGATGACTGGGGAGGACGAGGTGAGTGCATCAGACCTATGCAGGGGCACCCGGCTGACTCAGAGGAGTGTGCAAGTCTTGAGCTTGGGGTTGTGAGTTCGAGCCCCACCTTGGGTGTAGAGATTACTGAATGATAAATATTTTATGTTTATTTATTTTTGAGAGAGAGCGCGCACACACGTGAGCGAGCATGAGCAGGGAAGGGCAGAGAGACAGAGGGAGACACAGAATCTGAAGCAGGCTCTAGGCTCTGAGCTGTCAGCACAGAGCCCGATGCGGGGCTCGAAGCCACGAACCACGAGATCTGACCTGAGCCGAGGTTGGACACTTAACAGACTGAGCCACCAGGCGCCCCTAAATATCTTATAAAAAGAAAAAGAAAAGATCATGGGAGCCCAGAGACAGACGAGCTCGGGGATGGCGGCGCTCCGTCGGAAAGAACCCAGGTTCGGTCCCGTGTGAAGCACATCGCCTGATTTCTCTTCTCCAACTGGCTTTCACGAATTTTTAAAGCAGCCACCTTGAGACACACCCCTGACGTGCACACGCACACGCACATGCACAAGCGAGTGAACACCCGAGCACGGGCGCCCTCCCACTGGCTCGCAGAGTGACTGGTCACAGGCCCGCACCGTTCCCTCACCTCACGGACATGAGTGCGGCCACACCCGCCAGGCCTGGCGGGGAGCCTCAACCTTTCCTGCCACACGGTCCCTCAGGGCCCAAGGCTGCCAGGCTCACGGCCCTGTTCCCATGACCTCTGGCGCTGCCCCCTTCTCAACTCCTCCCCTCAAGGCCCGTGTTCAGGGGTCTGTCCTGGGCTCTGCTCTCCCATCTGGGTCTACCCTGTGTTCCCTGGGTGACCTGCACGACTGATGTGGCCAATGTGTTGACGACACTCTGCCTGCATCCCAGACCCACCCACCCACTGGCACTGATGCCTTGGTGGGACCCTTGACCCTGCAGTGCCCTGCCCGGGGCCTTCCCTCGGTCTTTCTGGGACAGTGGGTCGCACAGCTTCCTGCCGGCAGCGGGCACAGTTGTCGCCCCACCACCCAGACCAGGAATCCAGGTGCAGCTGTGGGCGGCGTGCGGGGGCTTCTGGACCCTCCCAGGTGGCCGCCTCCGCCTGGAGCGCCCTCTCACCAGCCCTGCGTGGCCAATTCCTCAAAGATGCCTGCGGCCCAAGCAGCCCAGCCACTCCCCCTTCCCAGCCTGGCCGCTCCGTCCGCCCTTCAGCTGGCACAGCACATTGTGCAACGATACAGTCCCGGGTCCGGTGCCCACGCCCCGGGAGGGCCCACCGCCACGTGGCCGGCTCCTAACACGCCTCTCACGGTTTTGCTCAGAGCACTCACGCACGTGGTGGAAACCCGCGGCTGCCCCGACGCTCTGCCCTCTGGTCACTCCCGCCGGGGCCCTGATGCCCCTTCCGTGCCTCGCAGGGACTGCACGGTGCTCACTTCAGTCAGTCTTGCAGAAGCCTTAGTGGTGGCTCCCATCCCTTAAATACACAATTTATCGTTACAGTGGCGCCAGGTGCCAGGCGGTACTCTGACAGACTCACGTGTGCTTCCGGTGGAATTCTAGAATCTTCTCAAGAGAACGCTCCTGACTGGGCAGATACTCGTTTACTTTAAGGTGCTCTCGATCCAGGGTTTCATCATAATCTCCTATTTCCGCTGAAGTGAGATAACAACAGTCAGTAATTCTAATTTTCAAGTAAAGAAAAATACAAGCATCTGTACAAGCAAATGCATGAATTAAAAGTAGAAAACGATTATCCTAAATCTGTAGTAAAAGAACATATAAATATTTTTATTTTATGGACAAGATTCTGTATTTTACTTTCCCACATATCTTAAGCTGTTAAAGGCAAATAGAAACACAGGTCAGGAAGTTTTTTCCGAGTTCTGAGGAATACAGATACTGGTGAGTGAGTCTGGGAGCCTGACCCCGAGTCGCTGGCTGACCCGAGGGTTTGCTGCGGTTTTAGGCCTCACTTTACTCGTCTGCAGTCTCAACACTGCTGTGGCCAGGAACGCAGATCTTACTTGTTTCAGGGTAATGTATTTTAAATCACTCTTTCCTTCATGGCCTCTCAAATTCTCGAGGAGCAACGTCTCTTTCTGATTTCATGAAGCCCGAGGCTACTGATGTTTCAAGAATTGTACCTAAAGCTCAAGAATCTCAAACAATATACTCCTTTTTTGCCTTGAGACCATCTACAGTTCACAGAAAAGTTGCTTGCACTGCGCCACACTCGAGGGCGGGCCGTCTCCTAGAGCCAGAGGACGCGCTCAGAGTCACGAGTGGCAGCTGGCAGCTCGGTCTTGGCAGGTTCCTGCAGCGGACGCAGCACACTTCCACGGGCAGGGTGACGGCCCGGCGGGTTACCACGGCCACACCCGACGCAGCCCTTGAGCGAGCGGCATTGCCAAAGGACCATTCGCACTGAAAAGCCAGCTGTCTCTCTGAGAGGGCTTCAAACCCAATAAAAAATAATGAAGTCACTTTGAAAACTTCTATCGGGGCGCCTGGGTGGCTCAGTCGGTTGAGCGTCCGGCTTCGGCTCAGGTCATGATCTCACGGTTCGTGGGTTCGGGCCCCACATCTGGCTCTGTGCTGACAGCTCAGAGCCTGGAGCTGCTTCAGATGCTGTGTCTCCCTCTCTCTCTGACCCTCTCCTGCTCATGCTCTCTCTCTCTCTCTCTCAAAATAATTAAAACATAAAAAGAACAAAAACTTCTTTCAATAAGTGCCTGCAATGCCCCTAGTGATGGAATTTGCTATTTGTACAAGGTGTGTGGGGGGGGGCACCAAGTAAACCGCAAATTAACCCACATACCTCTTAGTTCCTACGATTCCCGACACTTTCTACGTTCTACTTTCTGTGCTCAAATTTCAGAAACGTGAGTTCTGTGCCAGGGGACCCTAGTCCAGAAGCGGGGCTTCCTTCTTCCTGCCCTGTCAGCGGGGGCTCTGTAGAGCCCCGGCAAGGCACACATCCAGTTTTCGGAACCTCTTCCTACACTGTAATTTTTCCTGTTCTTCCGAGCCATCTCTCGCTGTGTGATGTACTGAGAAATGTGTTCTTTTCCAGGGTTCGATGCCTAACTTGTCACCAGAGGGGCTGTGATGGTCCCCCCAGGGAGGTCCCTGTCCAGGGGTGCTGAGGGTCAGGGCTGTCACTTGGCTCCCAGACTCAAGACAGTTATGGGGGAAATGCGGGAAGACACAAAGGGGAGGCATTCTGCCAGAGCCCGTGTGGCTGCGGATCTCGGCCTTGAGCCTGCCTTCCTGGCGGGAGACCGTCGGCCTCAAGGGCCTCCACGCTGGAACGCTCCTCCTCAGCTTCTCAGAGGAAGCAGGCACATCACAGGCCGTCCCTCCATCACACTCGTGAGCCCTGCAGGTGCGCCAGGACGCTGCGAGTCTCGCGCAGCAGGGAGATACTAACACTGCAGAAGGTGGGACGCCAGCAGGGCGGCCGTGGCGTCCGCGCAGGGCAGGCGCTCCTCCAGGAGGTCTCTCTTCAGCTGCAAGGCAAACAGGTACCTAGGCGGGAGTTCAAAACACAGGTATCAGCTCCCGAGGCTCTAGAGCAGACCCCACATCTCCCTCGCAGGACAGCACGGAGCTCCCGGAAACAGCAGTGACCAGCGACACGGGAGCAGACGGCGAGCAGAGGCGAAGTCACAGGCGGCCCTTCGCAGGCAGCAGCTCTGCGGGCAGAGCCACCGCACTCAGGCGCACTCAGATGCTCGCCTCCCAGACGCACCACACCTTCAAGGGCAAGCTCACAAATTCATGTCACCTCTGTCACACACACAAAACCGCACTCAATGATTCTGTTGTGAAAGAGCAGAAATACCGAATTCAGACAGGGCTTAAAACGTGGCTACGGAAGTTTTAGATCGAGGATATCTGGTCTTGGCTAGCTAAGAGCTGAGAAACAGGCGCTCCTGACTGGAACCCGGGAGGGCGGCACGGCACGCACGCACTCACACGAGCGCGCTCCACCGACGGTGCCTGCTGAGCAGGCACACGCTCCAGGCGCTGCTCTGGGGCAGGGGCTGCGATGGGCAAGACAGACTCTCTGCCCTTGCCGCAATTTAGACTCGGACTGAGCTGTTAAAATTCACTGTCTTCTCAGGGCGCCTGGGCAGCTCAGGTCACGATCTCACGGTTTGTGAGTTCGAGCCCTGCGCCGGGCTCTGTGCTGACAGCTCAGAGCCTGGAGCTGCTTTGGATTCTGTGTCTCCCTCTCTCTCTGCCCCTCCTTTGCTCGTGCTCTGTCTCCCTCTCTCTCTCTCAAAAATAAACATTTAAAAAATTTAAAAAATAAATAAAAAAAACAAAATTTACTGTATTTTCTTAAAATTTAAATGTGGCTACCTTTAGCTTAGCAATTTCACTTTTATGAAACTGTTCTGGAGAAATATTTTCTAGAGCTTACTAAGATATGTGGGCAAGGCTGTCTGCAGCAATACAGCAGAGAAAAACCGGAAATAATCTAAGCACACACTAGTAGGAGAATGATTCAGTAAAGCAGATTACAGGCACATGGACTCTAAGCAAAAAGACGGACACGGCGTACTGCGGCCACGCGGGTAACAAAACAAGACAAAGCAACCCAACCACCGGCGGTTGTGTGTGTGTGTGATTCAGTGTGACACTGCTCTGTGACTGTCATGTCCGTTTACCCACTGCTGTGAATTCGTCTGGAAGACGCACCTCCAGTGTGACTACTTCTGAGGACAGCGCGGCGGGCAGGGAGTGAAGGGGGACATTTGCTTTTTACTCCATGTAGCTATGTTTTGAAGTTTTTCTTCTTTTATCATAAACTGCTTTTTTTTTTTTTAAATAAATAAGAAAGGGACCTCCTGCATAAAGTTGGCTTGGACCCAGAGTTAGGTAACACTTCCTGTTTCGTTACTCCCTCAAAGAGGACTTTTCGGGAAATGCCAGGGGATATACTATGAAGAGAAGTCCTGTATTCACTCATAACAACACTTTGGGCTGCCCTTGGGGGCTGCTTCCTATCCACAAAGGGAGCGGCGGGGCTACTGGGCCCCCTCCGTCCCCCGCAGCGGCCCCTCTGCGATTCTGTGAGGTCGCAGTGCCCGACAAGCATCTCTACAGAGAGACTCAGGAGATGCCCACGACTCACGTATGAGTCCATTTTTTTTTTTTGGGGTCAGATCTCTTTTATATCTGATCTTGGGTTTTGAGTTGGTACCATAAAACACAAGAAAAAAAACCTTCCATAATCTGTGCCCAGATGAAGCAACTATAAACATTTTTTCAATCAACTGTAACATTTTCTTTTACTCATTTCCACGAAGAATCAATCTCAAATTCAAGGGAATGATACAAAAGAAATCACCTAAAGAATATTTCTGCTCTTAGGTTCATAAGGCCTCTCAAGCTCGGCATTCTCTCACTTGAGTGTACTCTGGGCACGTGGGCACAGGTCCCGACAGCTTTAGGCACGTGTGTAACTCTGTGCTCGGCGGGAGGGCATCAGCTCAACAGCATACTACACGCACCCCCATCTTTGTCCTCGGATTCGCACCGTAAACCCTCTTCCAAGCTCCGCTGGCATTTGTGTTTGTACAAGAAAGAGTTAAGTGCTTCTTCTAATACGACACATTGATCACACCTTTTACGTGAACGAAGACGTACTCGTTCATTCTCTGAGCACCTGGACCCGGAGCACCGGCGGGCCCGGCGCTGCAGGGGCTCCCGGTGAGCGCGGCCCTGCTGGCCCTGCTGGCCCTGCTGGCCCTGCTGGCCCTCGGCGGCTCAGTCGGGCTCCTCACCTCGTGTACTCTTCCTGCAGCTGGCCCGGGTCCGGTGGGAAGAATTTCACTGCTAGACGAAGCAATGCGTTCTTTGGCCCTGTGAGAAGAAACATTTCGAACTTCACAAATAAGGTCAATCCCACTATTTTGTGAGATCTTTGTACACGTTAGTGAAAGGAAGTGCTGTCACCACTCACTACTGAACCAGAACAACCTGACTGCGGTAAAGAAAAAGCACGAGGTGTTATTGGCTCGTCTGAGTGCTTAGCGTCACTGGAAGTTTGCAGCAACACGCCCGTGTCATTTTCACCGAGAAGGAAAGAGGGGCTGCTCCGCTGCCGGAGATGGCGCCCCACACGGCCCGAGGTCACCGCTGACGGATGAAGCTATGGCACTTGTCTTTCTCCCCCATCTGGGACTAAAAATGTTGCAGGTGAATCCGGACCCCTAGACAGCACCCTGTGCATTACATACTAATTAAGAGGCATTACTATGTGCCTCAATTCAACAAATTTAATAGAGACTAACAAAAATAATTGTTTAAAATGACAAAACAGTATGAAGTATTTTATTATAAATGTAATTGAACTGTCAACTACACTAAAAAAAATAACATCACAAAAAATTGTTTTTAAAAACAAGGGTGCCTGAGTGACTGTCGATTTTGGCTTGGGTCATGATCTCAGGGTCAGGGGATCGAGCCCTGGGTTGGGCTCTGAATGGAGCATGGCGCCTGCTCAGGATTCTCTCCTTCTCTCTCTGCCCCTCTCCCTAGTCACACATGTTCTCTCTAGAAAAAAAAGAACCTTAAAAAGTACAAATGCTAATTGAACCTCAATGTCTTTTCATAACTCAGAAACTGCATTCTTATTTTTTTGTTTAAATTCAAATTAGTTGACATCCAGTGTAGTACTGGTTTCCAGAGCAGAACCCAGTGACTCATCACTCACGTCTGACCCCCAGTGCTCATCACCAAGTGCCCTCCTTACTCCCGTCCACTTAGTCCACCGCCCACCCACCGCCCTCCCTCAGCCCTTGGTTTGTTCTCTGTCATTAAGAGTCTCTGTTTGTTTTCCTCTCTCTTCTCCCCGCTCCCCTATGTTCGTATGCTTTGTTTCTTAATTCCCACATATGAATGAAATTGTATGATACCTGTCTTTGCATATTGGTCCAAAATTAAAGTGCAATCAAAGAGCATATCCTGTTATTGCCACATCTGAGAACAAAGTGAGTTAAACTACTGCCCGTCCCGAGCTACTGTAGGTTAAGACTAAGTAGCGAAATGACTTTCAAGTTCAAGTGCTGCTGGCGATCACCTTGCTGCTATCCAGGGACAATGAACATCTGAACATACCTTCAATTTGAACATCAAGAACAAAAGCATCTAAAATGAACAGAATTTTTAAAGAGTTTAAAACAAGGACTTACTTCGTATTTGCCTAATGATGGGCTTCATAGGTTCGAGCCAAATCTAAAGAGGATTTAAGAAAGGAGATCAGATGCATTCAATGATCTTTCTATTTAACAAATATGTTATAAAATACAGAATTGTTACAATTAGGCGAGATATTTAAGGTGGGCCTATTTTGGCCCTCCGCTCACCCACCAGTCCAGTCCCAATAAACTACCGGGGAGCGGGACGCCTGGAGAGTTCAGCTGATTGAATGTCTGACTTCAGCTCAGGTCATGATCTCACGGTTTGTGAGTTTGAGCCCTGTGTGAGGCTCAGACAGCTCAGAGCTTGGAGCCTGCTTCGGATTCTGTCTCCAACTCTCTCTGCCCCTCCCCTGCTCGTGCTCTGTCTGTCTCTTTCTCTGTCTCTCTCTCTCTCAAAAATAAACACTAGGAAACAACAACACACCGGGGAGAGGCACAGGAACACGTGCTTCGAGGAGTGTGGCAGGAGGCAAGGGCGCCACGCTGTGCGGGACCCTCCACCAGGCCACAGCGTGCTGCTGTCGCTATGCCCCGAAAGGGCACCAGTAATTATTTCTGGGGGCATCTGTTAAGGCCAAACTACGTGGTAGACACTGCACTTGTAAACAACAATGGCCAGAGTGCCACTCACGAAGGGGAACTCTGTGACGCTGACATGCTCACTGAACTAATAGGTTCTGCAAATTATATTCTGCAAATGACTTGGAGGAGGATGGATTTTGGTTTTTAAAACAGTTCCACCTGTAAATTAAAGCTCCACACTTTTTAAGGCTCATCTATCAAGAACATGATGGATAACCAACTTAGTAGAATAGTCTGCTCAAAACGACCGCTACACAGATGTGCCAGAGGAGGTTTCTGGAACTCCTCGGCACGGGGACCGGCAGGGAGGACACTCTCAGGGAGGACGGGGCTCCGCCGAGCTGACAGGCACGTGTACTCCATACTCCCTCGGGGGAAGGTTCCGTGCTCCCATTGCTGCGGCAGGTCCTCTGAGGCTCCCCAGGGCCCCGTGTACCACCAGCACCCACCACGCACCCACAGCCCGTCTGCAAGAGTGAGGCAAGAGCACATACCCAGTCGGCCCGGGGGTGCTGGAACTCCAGCCCGAAGTAGTCACACTCCGTCAGGTTCAAACGCCTCCACACCTGAGTCAGCAGCGTCTGGCCATCGCGCTTCGGCTGTGAGAGGCGGGGAGGGGGGCGCAGAGTGAGGTGCCTTCCGACAACACGGGTTCACGGGACAGTGAGGCAAGATGCGGCTTCCCACACTTAAGACTCCAGCCTCCTGAGTTCTTTGCTTCGCTCTGCCTTGCAGTCAGGCTCTTAATGCTCAGAAACAGACGCCCGGGTGAAGCTAGACAGCCCTTCACTCTTACCTTCTCAGTTCCATCTTTATAGCCATTTTTCTTCATGACTTTAGGTGACAGAGCCCATTCTTAGCCTCAGTGAACACTTCATCGACTTGGTATTTACTACCGAGGTGGGTCTCATGCTCCTTTGTTTGTCTAAGATCCAAGTGAACACCTGACTGTTTGGTAATAACATTAGCAAGAGAGCATGCGCTGCGCAGACTAGCGGTGGGGTGACAGGCCCTCCACTCAGAAGAAACATGAAGTTAGCTCCCTCGTCTGCATGAGTCACAAAAATACGTTCCTGTGGACTACAGAACAAAATGGAAAATACTTCTCCAGTCCTGGGGCAAGTGAAGACTTCCTAAGTACCACAGACAGACTTGTTAAATAAAGATGAAAAACTTCTGAACAGAGAAACAGTGAACAAAGTTACAATACAGAATCACACTGATTCTACTAACTCAGACAGATTCTGATTTCTCCCTCACATCGCTCTCACGAGTTGGGTAAAGAAATACAGATGGCTTTTAGGTACACAAAGGTGCGCAAGCCCCCTAAGATGAAGCAAAACGGCGAGGCGCCACTTCTCGGCCCCTCCGAGGGCTGGGAGTGCGGGCCGGCGCGGCTGGGGGGAGGCAGCCGGTCCGCGCACCGCAGGCAGGACGCCATTTTGTCCATCTTCTGGGAGAATCTGAAAACACCTCCAAAATGTAAAGTGTACACATACACCTTTGCTCCAGCAATTCCACTTCTAGAACTTTCTCCTGCAGGTATTCTCACACGACTGCACAGACCTAAAGATGCAAGGACAAAGCCAACGAAGGACTGATGACACGAACAACAGTACCTCTGCTGTCACAGTCTGTACAACTCTGCGAACTAGTGTGGAATAAAGTCCAAGACTACAGTTCAGTCAAGAAGGAAAAAGGGTTCCCTTTCTGTCCAGCGTATGTGACAGCACGCTGCAGAGGCCCGCGCACTGCACGCACCCGGAGCTGAGGCCAGCTGGGGGCTCTGTCCTGAGAGGCAGCCACCCTTTAGGACTGAAGGGGGTGGGAGGCGGGGACCAGGGCTTTCACTTTTACCTTATCCTCTAACTTCTGTGATGTCTCAGTTTTCACTGGTGGGCATGTCATTTTCGCACTGGAAAGATATCATGTGCAGGGGGAGGGGAGGGAACCTCCGTGTACAAGAGGAGGGGAGGGGAGCCTGTGGCCCCAAAGGACAGCACGCTCCCTAAGCTTAACCCCGGACCTTCTTACAGTGGGCCCAGGAAGTGGCTGTGCTCCCAGTGGGCACTCTTTTCTTTTTTTAAAGTTTATTTATTTAGTTTGAGAAAGAGAGAGAGAGTGCAAGTGGGAGGGGCTGAGAGAGGGGGGAGAGCGCATCCCAAGGCAGGGCTTGAACTCACGAACCGTGAGGCCATGGCATGAGCCGAAGTCAAGTCTGCCGCTGACCGGCCCGAGCCCCCCAGGAGCCCGTGAGGTGAGCGGTCTTGTGCGAAGATGCTGACGGCCACACTGTGCGGGGACAGAGCGCCCCGTGGGGACTCGCAGCACCGGAAGCACTGCATGGGAAGGGAGGCTGACGACAGCACCCGGAGAGCAGGGCAGAGCAACGTTCCAGACGCAGTAGCGTAACGTCACCTCCGACAAGGACCGTGGCCAGGCCGCGGTCACCCCGACGTGCTGCAAGAGGCGGGCCAGGGCTTGTGTGCTGTGTTGTTGGGGGCCGCAGCCACACCAGGCTCCCGGCCCCTCGTGCAGCCCGGCCCCCTCCGTCGGCCTCCCGCGGACCCTGCAGACCCTGGCGAGTCGGTTACCTCACGGGGACGGCCCCTGATCTCACCTAGCTCCCCTGACCCACCACATTGCTTGGAACTTCTCTCTAGCACCGTGCCTATGGTGCCATCGGTCACATGTCACTTATCCGGTGCACTCCCACTATTAGAGGGTCAGAGACCATGGCTGTTGCTCACATTTCACTCATCCGGTGAGCCACCCATGCTTGAATCTCGAGGCCCAGCAACGTGGCGGACGCGCCACCCGCAGGCCCAGAACGTCCACCATTGCTCCGCTGCCCCAGCCTCCCCTCTCCGTTTTCCACTGCCTGGTTGCCCACGCGGTGAGGTGCGGCGCTGGGATGAACAGCCCTCCTCAAGCCCTCCCCCCACGGGCAGTGCAGCCCGGGCTTGTGCCAGGAGGCCTGCCCTGCCGAGGGCCGCCAACATGAGTCAAGTGTGCAGACACATGGGCACATCCATGATGAACCAGCGTCCAAATCTGGAGCAGGGTTTTCAAATCGGGCATAGAAGTACACAATTACACAGGTTTCTGTACTAATACACACGCGTATACGTACATATGTAAGGACACACACATGAATCGGTACACATATATCCATATACATATGTGTGTGTGTGTGTGTGTGTGTGTTTAACTCCTGTATTGGAGTAAATTTTACCAAAGTGAAAAAGCTTTCCCAAGTCAATTATCCTATATTCAGGAAAAAAAGTTTCTTTACTGTTGGGGTGCCTGGGCGGCTCAGTTGATTAAGTGTCCAACTTCAGCTCAGGTCATGATCTCAGGTCCATAAATTCAAGCCCCGCATCAAGTTCCATGCTGACGGGTCAGAGCCTGGAGCTGCTTCGGATTCTGTGTCTCCCTCTCTCTCTGCCCCTCCCCTGCTCACCCTCTCTGTCTGTCCAGGGAGGCACAGAAAGAGGGAGACACAGAATCCGAAGCAGCTCCAGGCTCTGACCCGTCAGCGAAGAACCTGCTGCGGGGCTCAAATTCATGGACCCGAGATCATGACCTGAGCTGAAATCAAGAGTGAGCTGTCACCCAGATGCCCCTATATAAATTCTCAATAAAACAAGAGGAAAAGGATTCTTAAACATTTAACAAGACGAGGCAGCCGCTACCAAGCAGAACACTCAATTGCTAATATGTGACACCGACATCAAAACAGTGAAAGTGATGAGGCATAAAAACTCAGAAAGGAAGCTGAACTATCATTATTTGTAGATATGTAATTCACTTTGAAAACCTGACAACAGCAACTAGAAAACTACCATGAAGAGACAGAAATGAGTTAGGTGATGGGGGACAGTACCTTACGTGGATCCAAGCCGCGTTCCCCTGCACACAACTAGCCACCGTTTTCAGGACAGAAAGGAAGGAATCAACCTCATTTGCAATGGTCATGAAAAAGTTGAAGTATTTTGGAGTAAACTTAAGAAAAGAGAGCTTCATGGAGAAAATTTTAAAACCACTACGATGAGGTAAAAAGGGGCCACAGGAGGGGCGTGGAGAGGGCACACGGCCCCCTCGGAGCCATCAGTGCTTCAAAAACTAAGCCCCGGATTCCACACTGTCCTAATAAAAAGAGCAAAAGGATTCACTGGTGGACCCGACAGACTACTTCTATAGCGGGTATATATATCTATATATATATTTTTAATGCAAGCATGCCAATGAAAAAGAAAAATAGGGGAGGACTAGCCTTAGCAGATGCTCAAACCACAGTAATTAAAACGTCTGGTACTGGTGCCTGTCTACACAAATTAAATAGAACACATTAGGAGGTGAAGAAATAAACCCAGATACATAAAGTACTGGAGTATCTGATAAAAGTGATGTTTCAAGTCAATCAGTGGGAGGAAAAGAGATTATTCAATCAAAACTACTTGGTGTCCATCTGGAAAAAATAAGGCTGTGTCCTCACCTCACATCATAATTTCAAGATGAGTAAAATACCTAAACACAAAAACATCCACCCATCGAGGTCCTGGCAATGAGACAGTTTTGTTTCACACTCTGGGTGGGGAGAAGGCCGTGGTCAGGATATCCAGAAGCTAAGCGCTGTCAGAGGGGCTTGAGAAACCGGGACATCAAACGAGAAAGGTCCACCTGAGATGAAACTGCCACGGGGGCGCCTGGCCAGCTCCTTGGGGAAGCGCCTGACTCCATGCTGGGCAGAGAGCTTCCTTAAAAAATATAATCCAGCAAAGGAAAGGGGAAAGGGGAAAGGAAAATGAACCGAAACTACTGTAAAGGCAAAATCAAACAGGGAGAAAACATTATAGCTCACATCACAAAGTGCTAATTTTTTAAAATATGCCAAATTGGGGCACCTGGGTAGCTGAGTCAGTTAAGCATCCGACTCTGGCTCAGGTCATGATCTCACGGTTTGTGGGTTCGAGCCCTGTGTCAGGCTCTGACAGCACAGAGCCTGCTTGGGATTCTCTCTCTCACCTCCCCTGCTCTCGCTCTCTCCCCCTCTCAAAACAAAAAAACTTAAAAAAGACTTATTCTAAGGCACTAGTAATTAAGATAGTATGCTATTAGTGCAAAAAGCCACCTGTGGAGTGTGCGAGAGCCCAGAAAGAGGCCCCTATACGTACAGTCATCTAAGTTAAAGCAAAGGCACTAGTGTAATTCAGTGTAGCAAGGATGGTCTTTTCAATAACCATATGGGAAAAAAAGATGGATGTTGACCCCTACGTCACACCATACGCAAATGTTAATTCAACATGAATCACGGAGCGGCAAAGCGATAAAGCCTGGCGTGAGCACAATCTGCTGCTAAAACCCAGAAGGGCACCATCAGGTGGATGGCAGGACGGAGTCCACTGCCTACTGGCAAAGCAGCAGAGGAGACCAGACTTTCCCTCAGCCACTCGCTGGGAAGGCTCTGCAGACCCCGAAAGCAGTGGCAACGCCCACAGGTCCTCACAATGAGACCAGCTGTCCTCACAGCCCATTTCCCACCGCAGTAAGCCCCACCCAAATCAGAACTGTGCTTCAGACACTAGCGTGCAGAAGAAACAGCATTAAAGACGTAATACCAAAATATAAAATACGGATTAAAAACCAAAAATTCTGTTTGGTGTTCCCATTTTCCAGTTGGCCAGTGTTTAAGTTCTTCTCCAAGCTCAGACATAAAGCATATTGTTAGAAATTTGCATAGACAAAAGTGCCATTAAAGATTTTGTCTGGATGGAAATGGCCTACAAAATCTCAGCTAACAAAGTACTTCTTTATTCTTTGTCTTAAGCACTGTGGGAATATTCTGGAAAAAGCTTGATTTAGTCCTTCAACTTGTTTCATATGCCCATTTACAGTTCATCTGCCAAATTATAACTCCTCCATCTATCCAGATGCCCGCTCCTATTACACAATTCGTATCTCTACTTTTTCATGGCTTAAAATATTTCGTCTGATAATTAGATCAATGCCGAATTTCCTTTTATAATATTATGTTGTACAATGAATATAATCTCGAGAGCTCACAGAACACTGTAGCTACATTCATTCTAGATTCTTTGAAAGGTCACCAACATTTTTGATAGGCATTTCATTCCCATCTGGCACACGTTCAAGTCTTGGCTTCTCACATCTCCCTGAAATGCTGTGCACCACAAAGTACTCCGAACTGCACTGAAAGCCATAAAGACTTGTGTTAAACCTGAGAGCCCAAAGATGCACCTGCCACTTCTGCTGATCAGAGAGGGGTCCTGTATCCTGGAAGGAGAAATGTGTCCCCCTGCACTCAGTGTTCTTCAACTGAGGAGACCATCTTGCACATCAATCATCTCTACCATAAGACAGGGACATCACGCGAGAGCTGATGTACCAGTGGATGCATCAGTACCCTAGCTCTTTCTACAATGGTTTCTCTTAAATTACTCCAGGAAAGAGGACAATTTAAAATTCCCAAACTTGAACTTGTTAATATGGGTGAGCTAGGTATCCATTTTATCTATTTACTGCTTCTCTTCTCCAAATCTACCCTTCTCTGCCTTGCTTTGTGACATGGGGACAGGTTCCTGGAGACATTTCTCTTTCACAAGCTGCCTTGTCAGGAAAGGGTGCCAGGGGACACTATAAGAAGGAGCTGTTTCTCCCCGTTTCTGGGGCTTTGGGCTTTCGCGCTGCTGCGGCCAGTCAGTGGCTGCCCTGCAGCTGTGTGCAGGAGACCCCATGGCTGTGCCCTCCTGGGAGTCCCGTCTTCTGCTCCAGTCCTGCTGGGGGCAGTCCTCTGCCTGCCGGCCGTTCCTGTGGCACCTTGGCAAATATCTCCGCCATCTGAGGTCTGAACCTTGACCCTGGCGAAGGACACCTCTTCCAAGTCTGTGTCGGCTGCTGTTTCCTGCGTCTCCCGTTCTGTATTCTCCAGCGATCTCTTCTCCCCTTAGTGGTTCATCTTTATGCTCGTCACCAGTCCCTTCTGTCACAGTCCCAGTTCAAGTGACCGGCCTATGTATGTGTGCACGTGGCACAGCCTTTAGCTTGGAAAGAAGAGAAACAAGTCACACCGCAGCGGCCCGTCGGTGAGTGTCGGAGCCCACGCGCTCCGTCGTGGCGCGCAGGCTGGCAGGGCCAGCGGAGGTCGACGGGGGCTCAGTGTCCTGCTTGCTCCCAGCGCGTCAGGAGGGCGGGAGAGTGAAGGCAGGTCGCCCTCGTGAACAAGGTGGCGCGGGCACAGAAGGCCGCTGCGGGGACGCGCTGTCCCCGTGCTCAGGCTGGAGCGGGCGCCGCTGGAAGGACGCACGTCGCGGGAGGGGTCCGCGGGCTCGGTCACATCCGTGCGCGGCGGGCGACGTGCCCGCGGGCCCTGGCGGGCTGTAGGAGCTGCCAGTCGAACTACTACTTTGTCCCTCAACCCCTTGTCTCTACCTGCGCCTCGGGAAGAGGCGAAGGAGACGGAAGCATCCTGGGTCCCCAGGGCGGCCGGCCCCGCAGGCAGCTCCGTCTGCCTTCTCGCCGGCCTCGTCGGCGGAGGGGAAGCCTGCTGGGGGGTCAGCCCGTGGCCCCCGCAAAGGCCAGCGAGACCAGTAACCATCAGTCTGGAGCCTCGCGCCCAAAACGCGCGGCGAGAATGAGCAGATGCCGAGGGGCAGACCCCGGAGCCAGAGGGAGCAGCCTGAAAAGCAGAGAAACCGACCCCAATGAACAGAAGGAGCGGGGGACACCACAGAAAACGCGTCACAAACATCAAGGTCCTCATAAAGGTCCACGTAACAGGCCCCTGCATTCACGAAATGAGGAGACTTCGGGGAAAAGAGGAGCAACTAAAGACTTAACGGGGACACACAAGGGTAACTCCAGAAATGAAACCTCAACAGGAGGTCCGATTAACAGAATGAATAAAGTATTAATCTGAACCGGTGGCATGAAAAACAGAGGCAAACTTCTGGAGACGAAGTAAGGAGAGAAGAGTCTGGATTCCGACATGTGTCTGAGAGGGGTCTCAGGATGGAAAAGGGCACGGGGCTGCGGGGTGCTACCCGGTGGCTCGTTCTTTGAAGATGGTAGTCTGAGTTGTCATTTCCTCAATCTCTTGCTAGAATCATTCAAAATAAAAAAAAAAAATAAGAAACAAAAATGTAAACTCCATTTTCAGGAAAACTGCTAAATCCTGAATCAAAAAACTTGGGGGGAGGAGTATCACTAGCCACAGAGCCAGAGCAGAGGGTGCCGGCGTGTGGGGTGGCTCAAACTAGATGCCAGGAAGCAAATTTCAGCAGAAGCCTCAAAGAGCACAGATCAACAGTGAAGGACAGATGTCGGGAGCGCGACTATAGTCCCTTGCTTGCAGAAGGGAGGGGCACGGGGCCTCGGCAGCGGAGCCGCGCGGGCGCAGAGCCCAGCAAGAAGCTGTACGTGAGCTGCAAGGGAGACACCGCGAGAGCCCCGCCGCCACCGCCGCCGCGGGCCCTCCCTGCACACAAACCTCAGGTCACTGGATAAATTTCCAATTTCCGCGAGGCTACAACCAGCCACCCATACAAGACCTCCTGAAGACAGCCATCCGTGAACAACTTACCTGCCCCAAAGGTGAGAAGTCAGACTAAAATCATCACTGCAAAGACTCAGAGATACTCCAGATAAAATGGGGAAAGAAACAAAATACAAAACAAATGTAAGATGAACAAATGTTGCCTCTTAGCAGAGGAAGCTGTGACCAAAATTTCATCATGAAATAAAAAGAAAAGTTAATAAAGCAAGCGCCTCTGTAAATTAAGAGCAGGAAGAAGAGATCTAAGTGCTCTAGAGAAGATAACCTCTATTTTGAGAAAAAGGGTCACCTGGGTGACAGTTCCCCTGCACGTGTTTTCTAGTTGTGTCACCGTGGACAGTATCTTAACACGGGTCATTTGTCTTCTCATTATTGAGTTGTAAGTCATCTTAAACCCCTGTTCAGATTTAGAATCTACAAACATTTTCTTCATTCTTTTTACTTTCCCAGTCGTATTTATAGCACATTTTACAAAATTTTAATAAAATCCAATTTATCCATTTTTCTTTTTTGTCATTTCTGGTTTTAGTAACATACCTAAGAAACCACTGTCTAACCTAAGGTCATGGGATTCACTCCTAGGTTTTCTTCTAAGAGTTTTATAGTTTTAACTCAACAATTAGGTCTAACCCACTTGGAGTTGGTTTTTGTATATGGTGTTAGGTGGGGCTCAGCTTCGTTCTCCTCCATTTGCGGAAGACCATTTGTTCTCTGCTGAACTGGCTGAGCACTCTTTTTAGGGCATTTTCTTGAACTGACCATAACTGTTAATTTCTGCAAAAAAAAAAAAAAAAAGCCAGCTGGGATTTAGATGGGGATCATATTAAATCTGTAGATCAGTTGAGGAGTATTGCCATCTGTTTTTTTTTTTTGTAATAAAAAATTGTATGTACTCAGAAGCATTCAGAATGTCAACAAAACAGTTGCAACTTTTTTTTTTCAATTACAGAGTGGTATTCAGTTCACAGGACAACAATTATTTTGTATAAGCCCCATCAGAGACAAGTGGAGACGAAAAATCGCCCACCCCATATAGAACTCACGTGCGCTGTGCACCCACAAGAACTCGGTCTCCCTGCCCAGTTACAGCCCCGCCCTGGGCCAGGCAACCTTCGTGGCCTCGGAAAACACCACCAGGACAGGGCTATCTGAAGACACCTTCGCTAGTGTGTTAACTATACAAAAAAAAGACACTGTACAGTTTAGAAACAAATCTTATGCAACCTTACGTTTCAATTTCTTTTTCTTTAAAAGGAGTGAGTTATATACAGGAAAGTTAAATGCTTTATAGACAAGAAAAAAACATGTGCCAGAACCAACTTATTTACTCATCATCATCCTTATTTTCCTCCTCTTCCTTATCCTCTTCATCTTCCTCCTCCCCCTCCTCTTCTTTCCTCTTTTCAGCCTTGTTGATTCCCCCCTTTTTTTCTGCTGCCGTATCAGACTCTCCTGTGGCTCAGAATGCAGCAGTGCCCTTTCTATCTTCCCTTGAGCTTTGCAGCCTTCCTCTCACCAAGGCTGCCTGTCGGCAGCAGCAGTGCTGTTCCACATCGCTTCCAGTTACTTTGCAACATCACCAACAGACATGCCAGGACGTTCTCTTTTGATTTTTAAAAAAATTTTTCTAATGTTTTTATTTATTTTTGAGAGAGAGAGAGACAGCATGAGCAGGGGAGGCTCAGAGAGAGAGGGAGACACAGAATCTGAAGCAGGCTCCAGGCTCTGAGCTGTCAGCACAGAGCCCGACGCGGGGCTCGAACCCACGAACCGTGAGATCATGACCTGAGCCGAAGTCGGACGCTTAACCGACTGAGCCACCCGGGCGCCCCTCTACTTTGATTTTTGGGCGACACTCAGAACAAAACAAGAAAAAGGCCAAAGGAGGCCTCTTGGGTGCACTGGGATCCTTGAACTCCTTTTTTGTTTTCCCTTCAGGGGGCTCTAAGTTTTCATTTCTCTTTCATAACGGGCCTTGCCCGCCTTTCCCATGTCTTCAAACTTTCCTTTCTCTTTAGCAGGCATGGGCTTCCACCTCCCTGAGCACTTCTTAGAAAACTGAGCAGCTGATCGAAGCATCTGGGTGCTTCTTCTTGTGCCCCACTCGGTAAGTTTGCACAAAGAATGCATTTGATGACTTTCTGCTTCTCAGCTTCTTAGGATCTCCTTTGCCCAAGTTTAATGATCCTCAGAGAGGCACAGAGTGACAGTGCGGCGACAGTGTCTGTGTGGCCCTCACTTGCCCCGGTGCTGTCTCTGTGGAGCTCAATGTACTGCAATGGCTGTCAGGAGTATTGCCAGCTTAATAATAGTAAGTCATCGCCTTCTATTATTATTATTTTTTTAAATGTTTGGGTTTTTTTGAGAGAGACAGAGCATGTGCAGGGGAGGGGCAGAGAGAAGAGGGAGACAGAATCCGAAGCAGCTCCAGGCTCTGAGCTGTCAGCACAGAGCCTGATGTGGGGCTCAAACTCATGAACCAGGAGATCGTGACCTGAGCTGAAGTTGATACTTAACCGAGCCACCCAAGTGCCCCGTTAATGGTAAGGCAGCTGATACGTGATCATGGGATGTCTTTTCTCAGCTATTCTTTAGTTTCTTGCAACAGCTTTTTTCTTTTTTTTTAGGTTTATTTATTTTGGTAGAAAGAGATAGAATGAGCTGGGGAGGGACAGAAAGGGAAGGGGAGCAGAGTATCCAAAGCAGGCTCTGTGTTGACACCAGAGAGCCAAATGTGGGGTTTGAACTCACGAGCTGTGAGATCATGACCTGAGCTACAGTGGATGTTCAACCGACTGAGCCACCCAGGTGTCCTGCTTTACAGTTTTCAGTGCACAATAAAAAAAAAAATTAATAGTTTCACTGAAGCTCATATTTGTGTTTGGAATTCTGTGGAATGGGCTCTCATGACCATGGGAATCTGGGCTGTCCTGAAACAGCATGATGAAGCCAAGTGACAAAATGCAAAGCAAAACTCCTGGGCTTTCACAGCTGAGCTCTAGGTTTCGTTTTACTGCCTTTTGCTGGAAGCACCAGGAACAGATGCTAACAAGTATTTGTTATATTTTGGTAAACACCATCCTAAAATGGAAGTGAATAATGTATGTTCACTTAGCTCAATCTTTGCCTTGAACCTTTAAGTATTTATTAAAAGAAAACAATCTTAGCGTAAAATTTGGTTCTATCTCCTATCAGTACTTCTAAATTTTTTTAATGTTTTTATTTATATTTTATTTATTTTATTTATGTTTTATTTGTTTTAGAGAGATAGAGGCAGTGCAAGCAGGGGAGGGGCAGAGAGAGAGGGAGACACAGACTCCGAAGCAGGGTCCAGGCTCTGAGCTAGCTGCCAGCACAGAGCCTGATGTGGGGCTTGAACCCACGAACTGTGAGATCATGACCTGAGCCGAAGCCGGACGCTTAACCGACTGAGCCGCCCAGGGGCCCCCTCATATCAGTACTTGTAGTAGACAGGCCAAATGTAAATAAAGAACGGTACAGTGATTCAATTATTTTAGGACTTTGCATGTATTACTGTGTTTAATTTTTAGGAAAAAACTGCAATGTGAAAACTAGTAAATATTTTTGTAGTTGGATCACAGCTACAGTCTACAACTGTAATTTAAGTTCTAAAACATAGGAAAGTAGATAGACAATGAAAAGGGAGGATAATTAGATCCTATAAACAAACAGATCAGTGAACTGTATTTTAATTAGGATTTTATTGTGTTTAGGAATCTGCAATTAATTTGGTAATTGTACCAGGAAGGAGAAAAGCCTCTCTGGGTTATTCCCTTTGGATTCTTCTTTCCTAAAATGTTTTTTTAAATCTTTTTATTTTATTCTGTTTTAGAGAGAGAGAAGGAGTGAGTTGGGGAGAGGGCAGAGGGAGAGAGAGAGAGACTCTTAAGCAGGCTCTATGACATATGCGAGGCTGGACGCGGGGCTCAATCCCATGACCCTTGGATCATGACCTGAGCCCAAATCAAGCTTCAGACGCTCAGCTGACCAAGCTTTCCAGGCACGCCTTAAAAAATTTAACTGAACACCTGGAACTAATGTAATATTGTGTGTCAAGTGTACTTTAATTAAAAAAAAAAAAAAAGGGTAGGGGCACCTGGGTGGCTTAGTCAGTTGAGTGTCTGGCTTTGGCTCAGGTCATGATCTCACGGTTTGTGCGTTCGGGCCCTGTGTCGGGCTCTGTGCTGACAGCTCGGAGCCTGGAGCCTGCTTCGGATTCTGTGTCTCCCTCTCTATCTGTCCCTCCCTTGTTCACGCTCTGTTTCTCTCAAAAATAAATAAACGTTAAAAAAAAAAAAAGCTTAATTAAAAATCTTCAGGTTGCTAATTAGCTTTTTAAAACTCTCTTTTTATGGGTTATGACAGATTTCCTCTTTAAGAAATTAGTAGTTGATAACCAGAGTACAGAAGTTTTGAGGTTCTCCTGTCAAATTTATTCCCAAGTATTTTTTTTGATGTGTAAATGAAATTGTTTTCTTAATCTTATTTTGGGCTTATTCTTTGCTACTATATAGAAATACAAATGATCTTTGTATATTAAATTTTTTTTAATGTTTTATTTATTTTTTTGAGACAGACACAGAGCATGAACAGGGGGAGGGGCAGAGAGAGGAGACACGGAATCTGAAGCAGCTCCAGGCTCTGAGCTGTCAGCAAAGAGCCCGACGTGGGGCTCTGGCTCACGGACCACAAGATCACGACCTGAGTTGAAGTTGGACACTTAAGCAACTGAACGACCCAGGTGCCCCGTGATCTTTGTATATTGATCCTGTATTCTGCAACCTTGCCCGATGTGGGGCTCAAACCCACAAACCGTGAGATCATGACTTGAGCTGAAGTCGGACACTTAACCGACTGAGCCACCCAGGCGCTCCATGAATGTTCTTGACTTAACAGAAGTTTGATTTAAAAGAGCTCACTATGTTTTGTTTTTTTTTTTTTTTTTTTTTTTACAACTTTTTGGTAAACTTCGTTTTTGAGAGAGAGAAAAGGTGCGTGCGCTAGCGAGTGGGGGTAGGGGCATGGAGCAAAGGAATCTGAAGCAGGCTCCAGGCTCCGAGCTGCCAGCACAGAGCCCAACGCGGGGCTTGAACCCACGAACCGTGAGATCATGACCTGTGCTGAAGTTGGACGCTAACCTACTGAGCCACCCAGGCGCCCCTGACTTTACTAGTTTCAAATACCAATATATGGCCCTACCAAATGCATACTGCCACATATTAGTAAGAAACAAATGCAAAAAGTAAAATTACGATGATGTGAAGAAACATTATGAATATTTAAGTATAAAAAACTAAGAATGTATTTTTCATAATCAGGAACATGCGGCTTATTTTAGAAAAAGACATTTTAGTTTCATCAATGGACTTATTTTACAGAAATCTAACCTGAGCTTTTGAGAAGGTTATTAGTTCCAGGCAGGTGTTTAAGATTGTGGATTGAGGGAAAAAATATTTCTCTTTTTTTCACTGTCATCAGAAAAAGCCCTTAAGTAAGGGCTGGGATCCTCTCTGCCACTGTGGCAAAATGAAGCTGTGTTATAAAAACTATACAATTATACACAGAAAAGCATAACATGCGTGCACAAGAACATTCCACAGCATTCCAAGAACAGCAGTTTGGAAGCACCAACAGATGTTTTCATGTTTCTCTGTAATGACTAGTCAAAATCTCTAAAAATAAAAGCTCCATAATTACTGCAACCAGGAGTCGAGGGCTGAGGACAGTTTAAAAAACTGCCTCCTTGGCCCACAGCATGACATTTGTGACACTTGTCCTTCGACATGAACCGGTATGAACCCAATCACAGCATCACACAGGGCACAACCAGTACCTCTCTGGAAGGTCCCAGCGATGGCCGTCCCTGCCCTCGTGTACGAGCATGCAGGTCACTCAAGGACACAGCGAGGACCTCCGCTCAGACGCTGGGGGTCACCTCACAGTCCTCGGGCCTCCAGACAGCTCCCGATTAGCTCCCAGAGCAGCTGTCCTCACGGCCCCCATCTGAGGCCGGAGCCGCCTCGGCTCTTTGGGGTCTGCGCCCACATCCTCCGCGGGCAACTCCTGGGGGCTCCTGCTTCGAGATCCTTCTGGGCCGAAGCTGATGGCCTGCACCCCGCGCCCCGGGCCAGGAGGCCGGTCATTGTGCCCTCGGCGGTTCTGCCCCCAACCCCACGCCATTCCCAGCGCCCCGAACACTCTTCCTGAGAAGAGAGGACTAAGCCCCACTCCCTCTCTCTTACCTAGGAGGACAAACCCCACACTCCTGTCCCCTCCTGAGCACGGCGTGCTATGTGTCTCACCCGGTCACGGTCACACTGCGGAGCAAGCAGTGGGGAGGCCACGCTCACCATCCACCCTGCTCGCCTCTGCGCTTCTGGCTTCCGTGCGGGCGCCCCGCGGGTGCCTCCGGGTCAGCACGAACGGCTCAACCCACATTTCCTAGGCATCAAATCCTTACATGGGATTTTCCATCATTTCCTGTCCTTTCTGTCACTGTAGGTGTCACTTTTGTGATGTCTCCAGCATTCCTTTTTATTTCCATCTTTTTTACTTTAAATACAATGTAGCTGCTATTTCCCTAATTCTTAATTTCCTATTTTTTCTAAACTTCAAATACAATGTAGAAATATTTGCAAGGCATGTATCTGATACAAGGGTTAATATCCAGAGTATGTAGAGAACTCTTAAAACTCATCAACAAGCTCCAAATAACCTGATTTAAAAAGAGGCAGAGGACTTGCGCAGACATTCCGCCATAAAAGATCTAAACGTCCAATAGACACGTGAAAAGATGTGTGACATCACTAATCACTAGGGAGATGCAAACAAGAATCACAATGAGACACCACCTCACACCCGTTAGCCGCCTGCTATCAAAGTAACAGAAAGCAAGTGTTGGAGAGGATGCGAGGAAACGGGAGCCTCGGGCACCACTGTTGGGAACGTGAACTGGTGCAGCCAGTGTGGAAAGTAGCCTGGGGATTCCTCGCAGATTGAAGACAGCATTGCCCACGACCCAGCAATCCCACATCCGGGTATCCACTCCAAGGAGGTGAGAGCAGGGTCTTTGTGAGATGTTTGCACCCCCATGTTCAGAGCACCGTCATCCCCACCAGCTGAACTGCGGAAGCAACACTGACAGACCAACGGCTGAGCAAGGTGGGGTCCACCTGCACAACGGAGGGCTGGTCAGCCTTACACAGGAAGCGAAGTCTGACACCCGCTTCCACGCGGCGGAACGCTGCAGGCATTGCGCTCCGTGATCGGGCCACTCCCCAGAAGACACGTGGTGTAGGATTCCCCTTCCACGAGGCACGGAGTGGTCAGGTTCACAGGGACAGAGCGGCGGGGGGTGGGGTGTCAGTGTTTCATGGGGACAGAGCTTCTGCTTCACAAGAGAAGAGCTGCACGGTGATGGCAGCGCCGGCTCTGCGGTAGCGTGATTGTATTTAACGCCCCTGAGCTGTGCACTGCACAGTGGCGAAGGGGCACCTGGGTGTCTCAGTTGGATGACTGTCTGACTCTTGATTTTGGCTCAGGTCACGATCTCACAGTTTGTGGGTTCAAACTCCAGGTCAGACTCTGTGCCGACAGCTCAGAGCCTGCTTGGGGTTTTCTCTCTCTCCCTCTCCCACATTCACGCACTCTCTTCCTCAAAAAATAAATTTAAAAACATAAAAAAAAAAATCTGGCCAAGTGCTACATTTTTGTTGCATGTATTTTACCACAATAAAAAAAACACACCAAAAAATGGCGTAGATCAAACATTAGAAAAACCCTCCCGAAACCCACAAAACAAAAAACAGGTAAAGAAGTCTGATAAAAAACACAGGCTCTTGTCCATTAAGCTGGAGATTTTATTAAAAATTCTTATAAGATGGGACTGTAAACAGGTGCAGCCACTCTGGAAAACAGTA
The DNA here is from genome assembly GCA_004023845.1 of Helogale parvula. Classification (NCBI taxonomy): domain Eukaryota; kingdom Metazoa; phylum Chordata; class Mammalia; order Carnivora; family Herpestidae; genus Helogale; species Helogale parvula. The sequence continues at coordinate 134,625 of PJEM01001480.1, read as the reverse complement.
CGGAGGCTCCTCAAAAAATTAACCCTAGGACCGCCCTATGGCCCAGCAACTGTGCTCCTGGGTACGTATCCAAGGGACACAGGGGTGCTGTCGCGAAGGGGCACATGCACCCCAGTGTTTGCGGCAGTGCTATCAACAACAGCCACAGTGCAGAAGGAGCCCAAGTGTCCATCGACGGATGAATGGATAAAGATGTAGTAATATACACGCAACGGAGTATTACTCAGTGATCAAAAGGAATGAAATCTTGCCATTTCCAACTACGTGGATGGAACTGGAGGGTATTATCTAAGTGAAATTAGTCAGAGAAAGACAAATATTATATGACCTCATTCAGATGAGGACTTACATAGGGAATAACAGAGGGTTGCTGGCAGGGTTGTGGGGGGGGATGGGTAAGGGACATTAAGGAATCTACTCCTAAATCATTGTTGCACTGTATGCTAACTAAATAAATTAATAAAGAAAAAATAAATAGAAAAAATTCTTTTAAGAAGAAACGGTGCTGAAGGGGGAGAAATGGGCACTGGCGAGCAGTGCTGGGGGCGGGGGCGCCCTGTTCGCGGAGGCCGATTTCACTGCCCTGTGCAGGCCTCCCACAGCCTCCTAACACCCTCTGACGCAGAGCTGCCACTCAGATGTATTTATCTAAAGGAAACAATCAAGAATGTGTATAAAGATTTATTAGTGAGAAATTGAAAACAGAAAACTATTTAGGCATTAAAAACTTAAAAAAAAATTTTTTTTAATGTTTTCTTTATTTTTGATACAGAGAGAGACCAAGGATGAGAGGAGGAGGGGCAGAGAGACAAGGAGACACAGAACCGGAAGCAGGCTCCAGGCCCTGAGCTCGCTGTCAGCACAGAGCCTGACGCGGGGCTCGAACCCACGAATGTGAGATCTGACCTGAGCCGAAGCCGGAGGCTTAACCGACTGAGCCACCCAGGCGCCCCTAAAAACTTCTAAAAGAGAGTAATTACACAGAAAAATATTCATAATGTGTTAAGTTTGGAAACAGACTATAAAAATGCATGTGAGTCTGATTCCAATTTTACTTAATATATGTGGTAGCTAAAAGGTAAAAGAAAGATATTCAGAAAAACGTGAATGGCCGTGACCTCTGGGTAGTTATCTTGGGTCGTGGGCCACTTAAGTTTTTCTATTTCTCCACAACAAATTATTTGTATGACGGAAAGTGAATTACTTTGCAGTGAATTCCATCTAAAACCAGGAGTGTCAGGAACCCCAAGTGACATCCTGGTCGGTCTCGCAGTCACAGCCAGCTCAGCGAACAGCTGGCCAGAGCGCAGCTCCTCTGTGGGTGCTGACCCCTGAGCGCGGCATCATGAGAGAGTAATAAGCCGCGCATGACACACTCCACAGAAGCGGGAACGCAGGGACACCTGGCTACCTCCGCTGGAAGAGTGTGCAACTCTGGACCTTGGGATTGTGAGTTTGAGCCCCGTGTTGGGGGTAGACATTACTGAAAACAAAAAACAAAAAACAAAACACACACACATAAACTTAAGAGAACTGTGGGACTGGTATGTTCTCGAAATGCTCCACAGGAAGACGCTCCAAGGAGGCTGTGAAAACACTGGACCTTCTTGGTACAAAGAAGAGGGGTTTTTTATTAAATAATTTTTTTAACGTCTATTTATCATTGACAGACACAGAGAGACAAAGCATGTGTGGGGGAGGGGCAGAATACGAAGCAGCTCTAGGCTCTGAGCTGTCAGCACAGAGCCTGATGTGGGGCTTGAACTCACAAATCGTGAGATCATGACCTGAGCCAAAGTTGGATATTCAACCGACTGAGCCTCCCAGGCAACCCTAGAAGAGGGTTTAAAAAAAAATTTTTTTTTATGTCTTTATTTAATTTTGAGAGAGAGGGAGAGACAGAGAGTGGGCGGGGGAGGGCCAGAGATCTGAAGCAGGCTCCAGGCTCTTGAGCTATCAGCACAGAGCCCGATGCGGGGCTCGAACCCATGTACTGTGAGATCATGACCTGAGGCGAAGTTGGACGCTTAACTGACTGAGCCACCCAGGCGCCCCTAAGAGGGTTTTTAAATATCTTAAGTGATGGATAGATGAGTGGGTGAGTGAGTGAGTGAATGAATGAATGAATGAATGAACAGAAGGACAGGGCCGGGAGAAATGGCATCAGCAAAGGGCGCAAAGGCAGGCATGGGTGGGGAGGGTATGTGTTCCGGAACCCACCAACTCTTCTTAAAGCCACAGGCCCCGGTCCTGCCCAGAATCACCTGAGAGCCCTGCCAGCACTGCCCTGTGAGCCAGGCGTGCTGCCCGGTGCAGAGGCCCCCAGAGGCTGCAGTGGCGGGAAAGAGGGACCCTTGTCCTTCCTGCCAAGCCGGTGGCAGGCCCATGCAAGAGAGGGGAAGAGTCCTCCACAGAGGACCAGGGGAGAGCTGGACAGGAGAGGAGAGGCAAACACTCCGGAAAGGGCACTGTGTGGAGGAAGGGCACGTACAACAGGAGAGCCGGGGCGGGCAGAGCTGCGCTCCATGACCCTGGCAGGGCCAGAAGGGGCACATCTCACAGCCAGAGAGCCCGTGCTGGGAACTCACCCTAGAGAGACCCACCTGCCTGCCCACGACGACACGTATGCTGGGAACTCACCCTAGAGAGACCCACACGCGCACTCCTGACTACACATACAACCTCAGTGTTCCAAACTGAACGAGAGCGAATCCTAGTGCATCCAGAAAGCACTGCGCTGGGCCCAGGGCAACAGGCCCTGGGGCGCGTGTGTGTCGGGCAGCTGGGGGTAGGCCTGTCGTGGAGGACTTTGGGCCTTTCTGGCCTCTAGGAACTGCCCTCACCTGCAACCCATGTGGCCCCAGCAGAAGGAGACATGGACCATATTATTCCACGGTTCTGGATGGGTCCCCTGATCAAAGCTGTCCCCAGACCTGGAACAAGGTACCTCTACATGCATCAAGCGGCCTAGGACTGAGATTTAACACTTGGTCCTAACTTGCCCTGTGTGGGGAGACTTTTTTTTTTTTAAAGACTGCTCCTTGCAAGTAATAACCGATTCCTTTTTAAAAATTTTTAAAAAATGTTTATTTATTTGAGAGAGAGAGAGCATGTGCGAGTGCATGAGTCGGAGAGGGTCAGAGAGAGAGGGAGACACAGAATCTGAAGCAGGCTCCAGGCTTTGAGCTGTCAGCACAGAGCCTGATGTGGGGCTCAAACTCACAAACTACAAGATCATGACCTGAGCTGAAGTCTGATGCTCAACTGACTGAGCCCCCCAGGCGCCCCTGTGTGGTGTTCTTTAGGGATGGAGAGAAGAAAGCCCGCTGCAGAAAGGGAGCTGAGCATGCTGGGCATGGGGGCCCCAAGGAAGAGCTCATCAGGCGAGCATCACCTCAAGTGGGCCACCTACTTCTTGGGAGATGGGCTAAGAATGCAGGCACCTGAAATTTTAGGGAAGAGATGAAAAGAACCAAAGGGACCACGGGTCAAAGGCCAAGTCAGTAAATTAGGTATAAGTTCAGCTCCTTGACCCCCTAGGAAGAAACCAAACCAGAACCACTCGGGATGAGAAGTGGGAGTTGCCACTGGGTAAGGAGAGCATGGGGCAGGGCGGGCGCCTGGGTGGTTCGGGCGGGTTAAGCGTCTGACTTCGGCTCAGATCGTGATCTCCGGGTTCGTGGGATTGAGCCCCATGTCGGGATCCACACAGATATTGCTTGGAATTCTGTCACTGCTCCTCCTCCTCTTGCATTCTCTCTCTCAAAAATAAATACATAAACTTAAAAAAAGAGAGAGAAAGAGAAGGGTACCTGGGTAGCTCAGTCAGTTGAATGCCCGACTTCGGCTCCCATCAGGATCTTACAGTTCATGGGTTCGAGCCTCTGTTGGGCTCTGCACTGACAGCTCAGAGCCTGCTTCGGATTCTGTGTCTCCCTCTCTCTCTGCCCCTCCCCTGCTCACACCCTCTCTCTGTCTCTCAAAAAATGAATAAAATGTTTAAAAAATTTATAAGAAAAACGAGAGGGCACAAGGTTTCTGGAGACAGCATGGGGTTGGTCATGGGAGCAGGCTCATGGCTCAGACCGGTCACCTGCTCCCTGTGTCACCTGGAGGCTCACTGCGTCCCAAGCCCACATCCTGCTGGGGGTGTTGATGACAGGAGATGAAGCTGCCAAGTGCCGGAACTGAGGTGCCCCAGAAGCGGCCTTCCAAGTCCAGACAGCCCATTACCACGACCCTCCACCGAGACACTGGAAGCTCTCGGTCCCTCTCCATCACACAGCCGTGCTGACGGGCTCTCCCAGGACAAAGACCGGCAGGACAACAGTTCCCTTTTCTTTTCCATTCGCTGCTCTAGCTTCGCATCCATCACCATCACATCCAGCAGACTGTGTGCCGACCCGGCCCTGAGGGCACGCATGCGCACCAGGGAGGCGGTGCCGGAGCTCTGACACCACGACTCAGTCCCTGAGAATAAAAACATCCACATCTCCGCCCGGCACCACCCTGCCACGTTCCTGGGCCATTCCTGGGAGTCCCGGTCAAAGACACAGATCAACCTTCTCAGACAAAATAACAGGGTTCTAAAGCTAGGACAGAGTCCCATAATAGCTGTGTGCCCGAAATACACAGAGCTTTTGTATAAAGCCTACATTATCCCCAAATTCAGATGCTGAATTACTGACTTTTCTTTTAAGATCCGACCAGAACAGGTTCTAAGGCGGTTCGTTTGCCATATTTAGGGTGTTCACGTGGGAGCGATGACAATGACCAAGAAAACCCTCATATTCATTAGCACTCACTCTCCAGCTGCCAGAACATGCGCTTCTGTGGGTGAGGTCTCACACACCCAAACTACACCCCGGATTGTTCTTTTCATCACTAAATACCGCCTTCTCCACATTATCAGCTTCCAGATAATAGAAGAGCTAAAATTCGCATTAGTTCCTAAGCCTGGTGGTGGATTCTCAGTAAGACTTCGAGACCTTGCCCTGAAGTCTAGGAGAGGGGCTCTCCCTCCGGTGCAGCCACACTCACACTCAGATGCTTTCCACTCTTAACGTGGCGTGGAGCTGAGAGCATTTCTACTCTGTGGCTTTGCACACAGGACAAGACAAGCTGACACATGGCTTCCAGATGGTTTCTTTTATGGCTCAAAAAAAAAAAAAAGACTTTCTAGAGCTGAGGCCAGATTTCTATTTTCAAAACCACGAAATTCATTTAACCCACTGAAAATAAGTCAAGACTTTACTAGAGCAAAAAACTGGCCACGGGCCGACCTTCGTGTAGCTAAAACCCCCATCAATAGAGGTCAAATGTCACTTAAAATGAGACACAACTGAAGCCCAGGCGGACGGCTCCACAGACTCCCTCTTGCAGGCTCCCCGTCCTTCCCCGCGCTGCTCGCTGGGTCCCTTCCAGACAAAAAGTATCTCATTTCCCTTCAACATCAGAAGAAAGAGCCACACAGTGTATCTCACCTCACTACTGAACAAAGTCCTGGTGAGGAGAAGTTCCAGACAGCAAATGATTCATACGGACAAGGTTAATCAAAATAGCTATTACTTAGAAGTGAGTTAAGCCGGGGTGCCTGGGTGGCTCAGTCGGTTAAGCCTCCGGCTTCGGCTCAGGTCAGATCTCATGTTCGTGGGTTCGAGCCCCGCGTCAGGCTCTGTGCAGACAGCTCAGAGCCTAGAGCCTGCTTTCAGTTCTGGGTCTCCCTCTCTCTGCGCCCCTCCCCCTCTCATGCTCGGTCTCTCTCTGTATCAAAAATAAATAAAACATTAAAAAAAAAAAAAAAGAAGTGAGTTAAGCGAGATAAATAACTGACTTAGAAATACAGCGTAACAGTTCCTGGTTGCATACAATTACCTGACAACCCTAAAAGAGACTGTAAAATGTTTCACAGATTTTCCGAGTCAGCTTCCCCTCTTTGCCAGCATCCTCTCAGGGACACAGCGGCCAGCCCTCAGCTGGGCCTTCTCTGTGGTCCTCCCAGCCCTGCGATATAGAAATGTTCTTCCTGGGGGCACCTGAGTGGCTCCGTTGGCTGAACGTCTGAGTTTTGATTTTGGTTCAGGTCATGATTTCGTGATTCGCGGTCCCTGGGATCAAGCCCCATGCTGGGCCCTGCAGTGACACTGCGGAGCCTGTTTGAGACTCTCTCTCTTCCTCTCTCTCTGCCCTTCCCCCACTCACGTGTGCATGCTCTTTCTCTCTCTCTCAAAATAAAATAAAGTTTAAAAACAAAAAAAGAAACGTCCATTCCATACGTGTACCTGGACTCTGCAAGAAGGTTCACTTCATAACTATCCAAAACCCATTCACGGAACCACCCCGGAGATCTCTGTGTACTGGTACACTCCTTACATTTTGGGCTCAAAACTTTCCCTTCTTCAACCACTAAAAATAACTTTCAGAATTTCACCTGAAACCAGAATGAGACCACTTAGCACTCGCGGGATGACTAGAACCTGGAGTTCAGGGAAAACAGGTGCAGGTGTGGACAGGGCCAGACTGGAGGGGCCCACGCACTGCTGGTGGGTGAGCCCCGACACAGCCACCCACTCTGGCAGTTCGTCTACTAGTTACCACGAGACCCAGCAATTCCACTCCCAGCCACACGCTCAAGAGAAACACACACACCCGCACAAAACCCTGTACAAGTACGTTTACAGCAGTAGGATTCATGACAGCCAAAAGGTGGAGTGTCCGTCAGCGGACGAACAGGGAGACAAAACGTGGTCTGTCTGTACACAGGAGCATTATTTGGGCACAAAAAAGAAAGCAGTCCTGGCACATGCCGCTACACGTACACACCTCTAAGACACGCGCTCCATGAAAGAAGCCTGTCACAAAAGAACACACGTCCCACTCACGGGAAATGTCCAGAACAGTGTGGCCTGCATAGAAGGGGGGGACGGTTACCGTCCGCTTACAGCTGAAGGGAGAGGAGACGAGGGCAGTGACCGCTACAAGGTGTGAGGTGTCCTCCTGAGGGAACAAGGACGGTTTCCGACGGGCCGCTGGAGTGGCACTTCTGTGACCGCACTGGACCTCGCGAGGCGCCCGTTCAAATGGGTGACTTGTGTGGGACGTGAACTCTACCTCAACAAGGCTGTTAAAGACTTCACTTTCAAGGAAAAGAGCAGACCCTGGCTTCTGGCTGTGAGCCCTGCACTCACGGGCAGCACTGGACAAGCCCGTGGCCCAGCCAGTGACAGCAGGAGCTGGGACAGAGCCCTCCCGCACCCAGCGAACCCCCAGCTCCTCCTTGGCAGTTTAGTGCTGGAAACACGGGCTGTCATCATGGCGGTCAACCCGGCGACGGGACCCGCGGCGCGTCCGCACAGCCCGGGAGCGGGAGACGGAGAGACACCGGGGACTCGCAGAGCTAACCTCTGTTAGGAAACTAACGAGGAGGCCAAGGCCATCTTACTTACTAAGACTGACACGAAGCAGCACACATTGCTCAGGAAGAGGCGGGAACCCCAACAGGGAGGTTTTCGGGCTGAGCTGCTCTGGATTTTCACTGAAGCAAAATACAAGCATTTCAAAAATAGCTAAAAGTCAAAATTTTCCCTAAGTTAAAAAGGTCCCTTCAATATCAACTCGGGATTCTGCACAATGCCAGTGATTTGTAACTACCAGTGTGCAGGAGATTTACCAAACACACACACACTTGAATGTGAGGTCAGAAAACTGCTGCAGGAGAGAATTCAGAACACTCTGGAAGAAAGGATGCTAACCCAATCTATGTTTTGATTTCTTTCATTCCACATGTAGTTACTGAGCCAGCGCTGTCCGCACACCGACGACTCAGCGGCGCGTCAGCGAAGCCTGGTCTCCGAGAGCTCGCCTTCCGGGAGGACAGAGACCACAGACAAGCTCTGGGCCCAGGAGCTGCCCCCTGTGCTGCCGACACAGACCCCACTGAGGGTCCCTGTGCACCCTGGGACTGCTGCCCCGCACCGTGAGTGCACCCCGTCCCACAACATCAGACTACACCCTGTGCCTCTTAGTTAAAATATAAAGGGTGGAGGGTGGCAGAGTCACAGTGTCACCAGCAGACCTCAAGACCTGAGCTCTACTGCTCATCCCCGCTTGTCCCCCTGACCTTTCTCCCCCTTTCTCCCTGACGCTCTTCTTTCCCCAGATCTCCTCATTCAGGCAAAAGACCGGAAGGTAAGCATCCTGCGATGGAAACTCAGACTTGCCCTGAGCAGTGACAGCAGCCTGGGCGAAGAGCTCTGGGGGCCCAGACCGCCCAGACCCGTGGGAGCACAACGCCCGACTCATGCCTGCGCAGACGGACCACGGAGTGACCCGCAGAGCCACCGACAGGTACCCTCACCTCGTTATCACGCTAACCCTCCGTCCAAGGTGGGGCACGGGCCTCAGCCCTACAACGTGCACCCACCGGCTTCCTCGAGGCCCGTGTGTGACCGCATGCCCGTCTCCACATGGATGACGAGGCTCGCCTTTGGAAGTTATTTCCCGTGATCTCCTTATTTGCAGCAAATAAAGTTTCCTTTGTGTGACGACTCACATGGTGGAGTTTCTACGTGTGACTCGGCAAGTGCCAGCTCCCGTCAGTTCGGTCACCAGTGGTCAGGGAACAAGCAGCAGGGGGGCCATGATGGGCTCTTTTACATCTTTGGAGCCATGGCTCATGGGAGACACTGGAGAATGGACCAGGGCAAGCCTGTGTTCTTGGACCAGAATCTCATGGAGGGCTATGGGAGGGCTCCCGTGGCTTGCTCTGGAGCAGGCCCCACAAAGCATGTCGCCTGACAAATGAGACCAGCCCACTGATGGGAGATCCTAAAACTTCACAGAGACAGTCATCTTTCCAGATGCATCCCTGATCCACGGGCAGCAGCAGCCGGGGTAGACTGTGTACAGTGGCCACAGACTCTGTGGCACTCCCGCATCAGGGTATCTCTACTGTCTCCCAACCCTCTCCCCTCAAACTGGGCCTGCCTGGTGGCCTGTCCTGACCAGTGACAGCTGGCGGGTGCTACGACACATGAATCCCAAGCTTCCGGGGACCGGACAGCTTCCACTCTTGAGAACATTTCCATCTGCGTGCGAACAAGGACAAGCCAGCTGCCCGGGTGGCGCTGCTCGTGGAGACAGGCCCTAGCTGGGACCCCAGGCACGGGGGGCCCTCCAGGCCAGCCCAAGCAGGAAGACCGTCCCGAGCCAGCACCAAGACACTCAGGAGACATTTGATACTTGCTGTCTGAACTCCGAGGTTTTAGAGCGGTGTGTTGCGTAGCAAAACCAGCGGACGGGGCTGTAGAGCCGGGTCCTCGGGAGCTGAATACAAATGACTCGTAAAAATATACTGAATTAACTCTTCCTAAAAGGCATGCATTAGCGGGAAGCATCATTCAAAAAGCACCCCATCCAACGCAGGGCATGTGGCAGCGATGTGTTCTTCAAATCTCCGGCAGCTCCGACAGGCTCACTGAACTATCACACCTGCGGGCCAGTGAAGATGACGGTTCCATCTGACTGACAGAAGCAACTCGAGGGGCCAAGAGCAGCCTCCCCAGGACGGGCCACTGTGGCGTGAACATTATTTTGAGTCAAAAGCAATAAAAGCCCAGCAGATTCAGGAAAAGCTCTTCACCGCTCCCTCAACTACTCGCCCCGCCAGGAAGAGAGGCTTTTTCCAGAAACTCTTCCCCCGAGACACTTGTCTACACAACAGTCAAGCCCTATTCCCAGACAGCTCCTCGCCCTCTCCTGTCCCGCAGCCGACCCCTCTCCGGAGCCCACACACGCATCACGCTGCCTGTGTCAGGAATCTCCCTGGCTGTGGACGCCCTGTACATATGTTACGAAGTCTGATGTTTGCCAGTTGACCGTCTCACGTCGATCTGATTCTTAGTCTAGCCACACAGATCTGGAAGGACCGAGGAAATTCTTTCTCCCCGACGCAATAATCTCAACCTACTGCAACTCTGAGAAGTTCTGAACATGTTGAAACCTTTACAAAATGCCCCTTCTGAGTTGCTGACAAATAAAGCAATCCAGACGCTTAGTGATAGTGTGCATCTCAGAGAAGGGCTGTGTTACTTATGATTCCACAGTAAATACGTGCTTTCCTCATTTTTGGACCTAGTTTTAGTTCACAAAGACTATTAAGCAGGATAAAAAAGATGCTCTGAAAGTAAGCTCTAAATAGCTCAGTTTTCCTCTTCTTTTCTCCCGTCCCCTCTCTCCTCTCTGTTCTTTCTCTTGAACATTTGGAGAGTGTTAGAAGCCCAGACCAGAGTGGGCGTGCCGACCAGAAGATGGCTACACGGTGGGAACTCTTGAGCACCGGCTGGAAAAGTCTGGGAGCCCAGCTAACCCTGCACACCTTTAACCCATTTCCTGTAGGTGACTCATCGAAGAGCACGGAGGGGGCTGGGAAATGCTGCCAAAGATTGCCCACAGCCAACCACCAGCCTCCAGCACTCAGAGGCTGCATGTCCTGGACTGCCTTCCCAGCACAGGCTGCCCCTGGCAACACGGCAGTGACCTGGGAGGCTGGACAGACAGGTCCCACCAGTTTGAATTACTGCTGCCCTGATGAAGTGCAAGTCACTTTCCTCCTCAGTGAGACCTTGAAAGAAGCGTTCAGGGTCCCCTGAGTTCAGATACCATGAATCTACACACTAGACACCATCAAACCCTCAAGCAAGAGGCTGGTGTGCCTGGGACCCCAGGCAAGAGGACTAGGGGGCAGCCCTGACCTCCAGCACCCCCCACTGACCCCCTCCCCATGCCCTCCTTCCCTTTTCCCATGCAGTGCATTCTGCAATTAGGCGCCACAGAGCCCAGAGGAGGTTTCCTTTAGGGTCCTCACAGTCTGGCCCCCAGACGATAATCTTAGTTTCTGTGTAGCACCTGACTTCTTGACAGAAATCTCTAAGCACAAATAAACCTCCTGCTAAAGTTTACATTCATTCTCTTGTCCTTCCTTTTGTGACACTAAGAGCAGAAAAAAATCTAAAGATATTACTTCAAACCATTATGAAAAACTAGAGAAGAGGGAATATGTTCATGCATTATATATAAAAATACTTAAAAGCACACTTGTCCTAATGCTATTTAAAAAAAAATCAGTGTTTTCTGAAGGATTATGTGGGTCTAAAAAGTATTGCTTGGACACACACACACACACACACAATACATTTACACAGTTTTGCTACATTCAATCATTTTTGCCAACACTATCAGTGCAATCTATTGTTAAAGAATTTTCAAAATAAAATGTTATTATGTTTTCTGTATCTGCTGATACACAAAAACAAACTCTTTGTTAACGCACACCACCATCTGCGCGCCAGGCTCTCCGCACGGGGAGTGCTCCGTCCTCACTGCAGCCTGAGAAGGGGCGGCTGTGCTCACTGCCACGTTTCCGGGAGGCGCAGACACACAGTGGGGTGAGCTGCCCCCTCACCCAGGCAGACCTGGCAGAGGCTGGGTGGATCCCGTCCGTGCTCCACAGCCAGTCAGCCTCTCTCAAGAAGAACAGAAGGGCCATGTTGTATCAGAATTTCAAAAAAATGACAGGAGAATATCACTCTCCAAGTAAAAGGGGAAACTCAGATTCACAGTTCCCAAGGATCGTAGTGGTACCGACACCGCCCTTGGTCAGCTTGATAAATGAGCCAAGTCCGATCAGCAAAATGGAATGTGGTTCATAACACCGGACTTTCAGAAAGTATAAAAGGAAATATGCCTCCAAGTATCACACATCTTACCTCAATGTCAAATATCTCCACGCTGCTGTCCAGCAGCTTCACTCGGATGTGAAGACGCTTCGCCTGCGTGCCGGCTGATGCCCGGGCTGCTGGTGCCAAGAGAGCCTGTCCAGGCTCGAGGGTGCTCACTCCCGCTGGGGCCTGGGTGCCCAACCGTGTCCCTGGAGTCTGCAAGACTCTGTATGTTCCTTCGATCTCCCCCATTCTTCATCAGGTAATGAAGAGCGCTCTAAAACAAAACAAAAACCCCCAAAGAGTCATTGACAGTTATGTAGATATTAAAAGGAATCAGGCGCACAGGAATTCTCTGCTCTATTTTGCAACTTGTAGACGCCTGAAATTACATTAGAGCAGTGAGTTAACAAGGTTACCTTCTGCTCACTTGTGGATTGGTGGAGTATAAAGCAACAAGGACTGTTCCCAGAGACACTAACTAGCTCTGGTGCTTCTGTGAGCCAGGCCTCGCGTCAGCTCGGGTGGCTCACAAAGCCGAATCCGACAGGGGCCCGTGTCTGTCCGGCCGCCGGGAGGCCCCCGGCGCATCCCTGGGCTCCACCAGCCCGGAGAGTCGCTGTGCTGCCGGCACGCCGCTGAGTGCCAGATGGTACATTTCAGCAAAGGGGGGCAGGTGCCGCGCAGCAAGTGCAGTGTGCGCTGGGCACTGCTGGGCAGGCCACTCCCCGGGCTGGGCAAGGACAGGCCAGGCCGGTCTGGGCCGGCTGCACGCTCCCTGGTTTTGCACGTGGTGTCTCACCAGGCTGGATGGAGGCCGTCAGAGTGACAGGAGGACCGTGTACCTGGTGTGGGGGCCCTGGCTCGGGGCCCGGCCTTCCCAGCACCACTTACGTATCCTCACGACGTCCCTGCCCCCAGCGCCAGCGTCCAGGCCTCCGCGTCGTGCCACGGGGACGCCTCTAGCTGCTGCTAGTCAGCCGAACAGGGCTAAGCAGAGGCTAAGTATCAGCTAGAATCTAATGATGCTGGTTTGCTTTCCTTCATATTAATCTAGCTACCGTCTATTTATGGCAAATTTACTTCTTAGGTATGTGTATTTATGTGTCAAAGTCAACTTAGAGAAAAATCTTTATCAGTGAAGCACAGTACGGCAACAAAACAAACGCGACATTTACTCAACAAGGGGAGCTGCTGGGCAAATGGCTCACCCCACTCCCTGACCTTTGACAGGCCTCCCGCTGATGTGCGGAACCTTTCTTAGAGAATCACTCCACGCTTCCAGTCCATTCCCTCGTGCGCCACCCTAACCGCCGGCTCCCCGGCCCTTCCATCCACTCCGTGCTGGTTGTGATCAGGGAGACCCGCCTCCTGAACATTTTGTCCTTTAATTAAGTTTAGAAGCTTCTCTGTCACCCGCAGAGCAGTCTCTCCTGTGCACAGAAACCCCACCCAGCAGAGACAAGGCTCCAGCCCCGCACTCGAGAACTGCCACAAGCATGTGATCTACCGAACCGGCAGGCGAAGCACGAGAAAGCTAAAGCCTCCAACAGTGAAGTGGGACCGGCATGAGCAAAGTGACAAGGCGGCACGTCACTCTGCGTACACGCCCTGCCCCCACTCCTGCCCAAGGACGGACAGGCAGACGCCTGGTCCATGGTAGCAGCTGCCCGCCATTCTCGAGCTCCCTCTCCAGGTTCATGGGCCCTGACGGCAGGAACTAACTTCTTAAACTCAGCCATGAATGCTGGCTAAGCGCTTCCTGCATTCTCAGCACTGGCGTCAAGGAGCAGGAAGCGCCTCGTCAGGCAACGCACCGCACAGGCCTCAGCAGCAAGGGACAGGCCGGTCACAGACAGAACACGCTGGAAAATCACGAACATTCATGCCGCTAATATGAAACGTGGGATGAGATTCTGAGAACCAGAAGGATGAGCTTTCTCAATTTCACAGATGTGAGTAGTTAACGCAAAGGTGAGAAGATGTGAATGAAGACGCCGCCTGTAAGGTGCGTCCGTGTGCACAGAGATGAGTGCCCGTCCTTGCTCAGCTCACAGCGGTCACCGACCCTGAGGCGCTGAGGGCAGGTCCTTCGGAGACAACGACGGGGCGCGTGGCCCTGGGCACCGGGTGATCCTTCCCTTTCAGTCAGGCTACCCTTCTGAAAATTTGTGTACAACCAAAACATTTTAACAAGTCACTGATTTATTCCATTATATAATCTCATGTAGAGTTTCTCCTTAATAATTTTAGATGGAAAAGAAAAATTTCTTCCGGTTCTTTATCTTCTACTCTTGTAATAAGAAAGTCGTGTCTAAGAACATGCTTCTAAAATAAAACAGGCAAGACTCACGCCCAGTGTGCAGAAGGGCACGTCTAGGTGAGCACAGTGTAAGAGGAGCATGCAGGGAGATTCGTACTAGAAAACTCGCAGTGGTCCCTCTTGGTGGGAGGGCTTCTGTCTCGGGGATACGCTCTCGAAGGGCCCTCTGGCATGGTCAGCATGGTTACATCGATTGACTGGACCATGTTCACTTTATAATCATTAAGCCGTATACTCGGTCGATGCGGTTTTTCTAGATCTGTGTTTATTTACGTGACAAACACATTTTAAACAGCACACGTTTAACATTATCTCACCTCTTCTAAGAGCAAACGGAATGTAGACAAATGGAAACCACTTCTTGGTCCACAAGAGACCCGTGAAGGGCTCAGCACCTTCCGAGCAGCAAACGCCCATCCTAGTTATTTCCATCGGGTCCAAAGACCCTAATGTGGTTTAAGGTAAGACGCACAGTCATGAGACACTCTCGCTCCAGAAGGTCACTGAGGAAATGACTCCAAGGTACCCTACTGCTTATGTTCCAAAGAAAAATAACGGTTGCTATTACATAACGGTATGTGGCATCAATGACATGTTTAATAATGACTTGGCTTTAAGTTGAAGAAAGCTTAGAGAGTAAGGAACTTAACAGAAAACTGGTGTGGGACCCCAGTGCTGCGAACCTTGGCCCCGCTCTCGAAGCCCACCGTTCTACCGGCGGACAAACGGCGTGACCGACTCCTCCTGAGCTGCGGGACGTCACTCGTTCGGCAGTCACGTGCCCCCCTCCACCCCGAGAGAAAACGAAAGGAAAAACGTATGCACGGAATGAATCTGTCTTACATCGATTACGACCTAACAGAAATTACTTTGTTTTGCCTCATGTGTTTGTAAATAAACATTTAAAGGGCAAGAGTACACAGGACAGACGAGAAACACAGGAAGGCCACTAACAGCCCCGACACGCGAGGTGTTCCACAGTCCCAGGAGCCCTAACTGTCAGACGCCAGCCCCTGGTCACTTCTGCTGCCACCAGAGAGCCTCCCCAGAAATCCAGACGGAAGCAGGGGTGCGAAGACCCAGGGCCCTACAAGGCTCTGGATTATATTCTCATCTGCCATCCACACGAATGAAATGCTCTGCAGACTTTATTCCTAAATGTATTTCTGGTAGCTGGACATAATTTCTACTACTGACACTTAGTAGAAACTCAGTTCTACCTACTAGAAACTCAGTTTCTACATACATATTTTCATTTAATAAAAATATTTTAAAACTTTTTAATTTTTAAAAATTTATTTTTGAGAGAGACAGAGTGTGACTAGGGGAGGGGCTGAGAGAGAGAGATGGAAACACAGAATCTGAAGCAGGCTCCAGGCTCTGAGTTGTTAGCACAGAGTCCGACGTGGGGCTCGAACCCACAAACTATGAGATCATGACCTGAGCTGAAGTCAGCTGCTTAACTGAGCCGCCCCGGCACCCCTAAAAAATGTTTGTAACCTTTATCTATTTTGAGAGAAACAGAGAGCAAGTGAATGTGAGTTGGGGAGGGGGAGAAAGAGTAAGAGAGAGAGAGACAGAGAGAGAGAATCCCATTAAAAAGTTTAAAAACCACCTCATGATATATTTGTGTCTTGAAGTTGGAAAAACTCAGCTCAAAAGTCTGTCCTTTGGGTGCCTGAGAAGCTTAGTAGGTTAAGCGCCCAACTCCAAATTTTAGCTCAGGTAATGATCACACGGTTCGTGAGACTGAGCCCCACGTCCAGCTCTGTGTTGATAGCACGGAGCCTGCTTGGGATTCTCTCTCTACCTCCCGCTGTGCCCCTCCCCCACTCATGCCCTCTTTCCCTCAAACGAACAAAAGGCCTGGCAAGCATGGCTGATGACATGCCAATGTGGGCTGTAAGAGAAGTGCTACTCCGTGGGGGGCATGGTACAAGGGACAGGGCATTCAGCTATCTCTGTCCCTGCAACTTGACTTTGCTGTGAATTCAACACTTCCCTAAAAACTAAAGGCTATTAAAAAAAAAAGTCTGCCACGGAACACAGAACTCAGAAATCACTGAGCCAGGACTTAAGCCCAGCCTGGACTTGGCCACTAAGCCTCCTCGCTGTCTACTGGAAAAGGAGCACACGGCTCCCAGGCAAAAGCACTGTTCACGGTCCGCAATAAAGGGAATTGACTAAAAATTCTGTTTTGCAAAAGACCTTCCAAGTTCCTTGACATAGTTCTGGTTGCCTCTTTCGGGAGGATCACACAAAATACGTCTCTACTGACAGAAGCAGGACATGGCGCTCACTTCCACCACATTTTTCTAACACGTCCAGAGCCCGAGAGCGCAGTGCCGCCGGGACAGTCGCTCCTGCGTGTTCACACGGAACCCTCCCCCGGCTGCTGGGCCCCGGACCGCGCCACCTCTCCACCACAGCGCCACGGGAGAGGCCCTCTTAGCCTCGGAAGCGGGGCTGGGGTTTTTTAGAACAAGCAGCCAAGTAACTCAGTGTACGGGATCGCGGAGAAACGGCAGAGCTCGTGCGTTAGGGTGAGACTCAAAGCGCTGCCGAGCTCCGGAGCTGGCCAGACGAGGCTCGGCCCGGCGGCACGGTGATCCCCCCAAACACGGCCCCACCGCGGCCGGAAGCCCTCCCGGCCGGGACCACGGACGCCGGGGACAGGGAGCCCCACGACTCACTCCACTCGCACACGTTGCCCAGCGGGGAGTCTGAGCACCGAGGAAGAGGCCTGAAGCCCTGGCATCACGGTCCCTCAAAGGCGGGGAAGGGCCGTCCCCACCGACAGCAGGGCGTCCACTGAGCGGCGGCGAGGCAGACCCTCGTGGGAAGCCAGGCGGCACCAGCGGCGGCCTGGGGTCAAAGCTGGAAGGCGGCGTGCCTGGGATCTAGCTCCAACCCCGCCGTTCTCTCACTCCCCCGCTCCTGGCCCAGTATTTATTCTGGAAGATGACAGGGGGAGAGAGTGATCAATCACCTTTTCATCCATCCTAAGGATCTGTGAGTCCGTGAAAGACAGCTCAGTGTGAAAGTAAAATGAAAGATGTGTTCTTGATTCCAACTAATCTATTGTATTTAGTAGCCCCAAATTAAGTACCTCATAAAATCTTGTCACATCTTTCCTTCCTCACCATATGAAATAGAGGCGGTATGTTTACAAGAGAAGAAACATCACTTTCAGGCAAATTCAACACCATATATTGATTACTGGTTTGGTGAGAGGACTTTGGGCATAACCAGTATTTGCAAACTTATACTTTTACTCCCCAGATTTTTAAGTGAATTGCTCAGCAATAAACATGTCAGTAATTCAAACCCTCAGGTACTCTGAACAATGAAGTTTTAAGAGCTGCAACGAATCTGGATAACTAATTCTCAACACTTTTTCCCCTTTGTTGTGAAGCTACCCAATTTAATGCCAGAACCTTCCCGGACAAAAGCAAGAGCTCTGCGGTTCTCCGGTATGAAGTGAATAAGAGAGCTGGAATAGAAACATGTGCATCTGCTTCTCTTCCAACAACGCAGGATAAACCCAAACCCACTGACAGCGGCCGCCCCTGGGACAGGACGGCCCGGGTACAGCCCTGGACCCCTCTTCTTCCAGTCCACAAGGTTTCCTCGGGCTGACCTGGGAAGCTCCCAAATGCTTCACATAATTAGAAAGCAAAATGAAATCAGTGCTTTAGAAAAGCCCAAAAACTTAAAATGAAATAAATCATCCTCACTGTACATTAAGACAGCAGCTTAACTATAATAGGAATTACTTCAAGTGACTTTCAAACTCAGTAACCTCACACTCATCACTAGTGAAATACATCCTAAAGATTATAAAAAAACGACGAGTAAAACCACAATGTGGCATATTCTACAAGAAAAACAATCTTATTCCTTCAAGAAACGGCAAAGAAAAAAAGAAAAGAAAGAAGAAGGAAACACACAGTGGTGGGGAAGGGGAAGGGGAGCGTCATCTGCCAAGCGCTCCCCATGGGCCTTCTGAGTCCTGAACCCAGTGTCTGTGGAGCCATCGGGATACCTGAGCGCCTGCAGATCAGGGGATTTAACAAGGGCCGCCCATGTCCTAGACGTTCTGGTGATATTGTGCTTAAAGGAAGGCAAAACAGTCCCTATCTCTTAGACCTAGGTAACTATTTTTGGATAGTGGAATAATACCTAGGATTTACTTTAGAATAATCCACTGAGGTGGGGGATCAGTCAAGAGGATAATAGTTCCCATCCCCCCAAAAAACCCCACCAAACTATTGCCCATACATTGATTATAGGAGCTGGTTTTGATATATGCACTTTTGTGGATGTTTGGCATTTTCCAGTAATAAAAAAAAAGGAAGAAAGATAAAGAATGAAAGAACGAACAAACAACAGATCTAGCAACTATTTTCAGCATACATTAAGGATCCAGAAAACTGCTGGAATAGTCCACAGGGGAGAGAGGGAGTGTGCACACCAGGAAACGCTGGCCCAGCCCCTTATTTCCCATGGGAAATAGCAGCCTGAGCAAGGAGCCACTTGCTGAAGGCCACAGATCCAACCTGTGCAGACAGGACTAAGACCCAGAGTCCTGACTCCCAGTCCAATACAATACGATGCAAATGCTTCAAGTTTAAAAGACAAAACTATTTGACTTTAACAACTGCACATCCAGGAGCATTTGGGTGACGCAGTCAGTTGAGCATCTGACTCTTGATTTCGGCTCAAGTCGTGATCTCGTGGTCTGTGGATTGAGCCCCACGTCAGGCTCTGCGCTGAGCATGGAGACTGCTTGCGATTCCCTGTCTTTCTGCCCCTCTTTCTCTCTCTCAAAATAAATAAACATTAAAAATTGCATAGCCATGCATCATAAATCCACTCTGTCATATGTTAACTCCATTTTACGTCAGTTATTATAGCTTTCAGTCCTAAAATTTCTACTAATTTTTCTTTACTTTTTTTTTTTCTCACTTTCTACCTTTCCATTTGTTTCAAGAATTCCTTACTTCTCAGGACATTTTAATAACAGTTGCTTTAAAGTGCATTTTAGTTTTTTATTGCAGCCTTTAACAGTTGAGTAGCTTTAATAAGAGACTTTTATTACATCCGTCCCCATGGATCTGAAGTCTGGGTACAATGTACACCCGCGGAGCACTCTGCTGAGGGGCTCACAAGCTCTGCGCAAGGGGACAGCTGGCGGGGCGCTCTGGAAGAATGCAGTTCCAGGCCCATTCAGCTGTCCCCGGCAGAGGACGGAGACCCTTGTCCTTGCTGGCACTGAGCTGCTCTAACATTGCGTGCTCCTAGAAGTCACATCAAGGGATGAAGGGCAAGAAGCCAAAATTCTACCGAAGTCTCGTCGGAGATCTGCAACACCCGCGTCACCTTGGTTCGCGCTGGTCTTCTGTCCTCTGAGGTGATATTTTCCTGGTTCAGTGTATGTTATGTACTTTTGCATATGATCATGGACTTTTTTCTTTTTTTGAGAGAGAGAGAGAGACAAAGACAGTGCCAGTTGGGGAGCGGCAGAGAGAGAGGAGAGAGAGAGAATCTCGTGCAGGCTCTATGCTGGCAGCCTAGAGCCCGATGTGGGGCTCAGACCCACGAGATCATGACCTGAGCTGAAACTAAGAGTCAGAGACTTAACCAACTGAGCCTCCCAGATGCCTGGGATTGTGGACATTGTTAATAGTGTGGATTCTGGGAGTTTCTATGTTAGTAGACACGGGCCTGCCTGGGATCAAGCCGCAGGCTGTGGTCTCGGAGTCAGTTCCGTGTCTAGGGCTCCACCCTCCCTCTGCACCATCACCTAGCGGCCAGCTTGGTTCCCAGGCCAGGGCCCACCCCTTCGCTGAGTTCCCAAAGGCCCTGGTAAGCTCTTCAGGGTCAGACTCATATGTGCACAGCTCAGCATTGAGGCCATAAGTTCAAAGCAACTTCGGGGGTCACTCTTCCCTCTCCCCAGTCTCCCTAGTATATTTTCCAGCTGCCTGGAGCTCGCCTTCTCAGTCCTCCAGCCAGAAACCTGGGGCTTTAGTTTCTGGCTCCGCTAAACACTTCCTGCGCCTGCACCCTTGCCTGCAAACACGTAATGGGTGTTTCCCAAATCCCTCAGTTTTAGGTGCCTGCAGGCTCTGGGGGCCACAGCCTGCCTGCAGGGCAGGGCAGAGGGGAGAGAGCCAGCAGCTCTCTCCCATTCTCTCCTACAGCACTTTCCATGTGCATCTGGTGCCCACCTTTGGGTTTCAGATACTCGGAGAACAGGCTGGTACTTCCAGTTCTGGCCTTTGTCCCCCATGCTCCTGTCACCACTGACTCGTCAGCGTCCTCAAACACCAGTTCCATGCAGCCGTCCGGGCGTTAGAGCCGCAGGCAGTGGGAGAGCTGGGGTGGGGTGTGCTTATCCATCTTCTGGGAGCCAGAGCTTGATAGCCATGCATTTTAAAACATGTTTATAGTGATTAGCTTTGGGAGAGAAAAAAGGTTGATTTTTATTTCTTTTTCCAAAGTTCTATATTTTTCAAATTGCCTCCAGTGAGAAGTATACATTACTTTTGAAATCAGATGGCTTTTCTGCAGATTACTGCACAAGTTCTACCTGCTTTAGAAGTTTTAAATGGTAGGGGTTACCTACGGTGTGTCACCGCTCAGCTTCCAAGAGAACAGTGCCGTAACTAGTACCTCTCGTCTCTCAGACGTGTACTCGTTCTCCTTTTTAAGAAGAAAGTTGAAAGTTCAGTAAAAAAAAAACAAAACCTTTTTTTTAAGCTTATTTATTTTTTGGAGGGGGCGAAGAGAGAGAGGGAGCGAGAGAATCCCAAGCAGGCTCTGCACTGTCATAGCAGAGCCAGACGTGGGGCTCGATCCCATGAATCAGGAGATCATGACCTGAGCTGAAATTAAGAGTTGGATGGATGCTTCACCAACTGAGCCACCCAGGTGCCCCTAGAATAAAAACATGTTTAAGCACTCCCTGGAACCGATTTCTTGTGTTCAGTTACTGGGACTTGTTCCCCCAGCACGCATCTTATCAACTCCTACCAAAAGCAGTTAGGGCTTGAATTATGAAGGAGACAAGAGTTGCTAAAGCCCATAATTGAAACAACTTGTAAAATTCCCTCGTGCTGCTTCCTCCTTCCCAAGCACACTCGCACTGGGCGCTGGACGGTGCCCGCACGCCCTCTCCCCTCGTGTCTCTGTCGTGGTATCTGGCATCAAGCACGGGGACAGGACTGCCCTTGCAAAAGCCTCAGGACTCTAAGGCTGTCCTCCCTCCGGTTTTGGGCCCCCCAGTGCACCGGCCCCTTCCAAGGTCTGAGGAAAGGCCCCATGTAAAGCATGCCTACAGTTGTAGCCTTTTGTAAAATTTACAGAACACGTTCCGACTGCAATCAACTTAGGCTGCTGCCGCTTTCCACTACAACCTTGTTCCCTTTCTGTTAGGCAGCTTGGGAGGGGCTGCTGGCATTTTGGGGATACAGCTCAGGGCACAAGGAGTTGATGACATTTTTAGCTTGGATTTGGTGGGATATGTGTACGTGTGCAATTACTTCTTGTACACTTACCACCAGCCACCTCAGCGCAGGTATGGTGTCTGGGAACAGTGGCGTCACCCACTGTGCCTGCCCACCAGGGGCCCATGAAGCAAAGGTGCAGGGCTGGGGCCTGCGGCAAGCTGTACCCATTCAGCGGTGCCCAGCACTGGCAGTGTGGGCTACGGGAAAGAAACAAGGTCTGAGGTAAGGGGAGCCAGGTGCTCACCTGTGGGAAAATCATTGTCACACGTGTTAAACTCTAAGCAAATCTGCAGTTCTTGTTTGTCAGGAAAATGTTAATGAGGAGGTCTGTCTACCAACGTACCACAGATTATTTTCTTACCTTTTGAATGGAATTGTACACAATAGAATCTGTCAGAGCTCCTGCTTTTCTGGGACACACACCTATAGCTGTTCTAGAAACAGCAAACACATACTGTCCATAGATGTCACCGTGTGTTATGCATCCTATCGGTAAAAAGTTTTGATCACTTGTGCAAGAGGAATCATTGAGTTCTTTCTATTCTCTATCACATGAAGAGGCACTGAAAAACACACATGCTACTTTTGAATAAATACGCTACTCAGTGATGTTATTAGTCAGCTTTTTTCGAATCTCTTTTCTGATTCTACATAAATATTCACTTTCCAATTAATTATTTACAACAGTGTATTCTTCTTAGAAAGGCCTCCTCCCCCAAAGTATATAAGCTTCAGGTCACATAAAACTTGGCATCTGCCCTTGCCCCAAATGAAATCTGAAATCTGATTTATTTTATTTATTTTTCTAAATGTTTTTATTTTATTTTTGAGAGACAGAGCATCAGAGGGGGAGGGGCAGAGAGAGAAGGAGACAGAATCCAAAGCAGCTCTAGGCTCTGAGGTGTCAGCACAGAGCCTGACGTGGGGCTCGAACTCATGAACTGTGAGATCATGAACTGAGCCGAAGTTGGACACTCAACCGACTGAGCCACCTAGGTGCCCTTATAAGGGCATGGCAGTTTATGAGAGAGCCCCTTCTTATTACAGTTGGAGAAGATGGTGGGCTAAATGGTGGTGGGCACCACAGAGAAGGTAAAGCGAGGCTGGCAGACAGGAGTCTGGTGTCTGCAGGAGAGGGAGGAGCCCTCCACAGGAGGGCATCTGCATCAGGCCAAAAGAAGGTCCTGGCGTACACTGCAATGGCCACAGCGTCCCAAGGGACGGCCACTGCTAGGCCCACATCATCTCGTTTAATTCTCACGATCCCCATCATATAGATCGAGGAACTCAGGCTTAGAAAGGTAACTGACTTGCTGGCAGTCAGTTGCTCAGCTCTGCAAGTGGCCCCAGCCCTACCCGGATTCCACAGTGTACTGTCTCCTCTTGGTTTAAGTGACCCTGCAGGCCAACGACAGGCCCCAAAGATCTAAAAGACAACGCTGGGGGTGCCTGGGTGGCTCAGTTGGTTCAGCATCCGACTCCTGGTGTCGGCTCAGGTCATGATCTCATGCTCCCTCTCCCCCTCTCCCCTGAATTCTCTCTCTCCCCCTCCCCTGCTCATGTGTGCACTCTCACAGAATAAATACCCTTAAAAAATAAGTAAATAAACTGTAGTATGATCATACTCCAGTTGATTGTGCATCACTTCATTAGTTTACATTAAAAAAAACAAAAGACAACTCCGTAAGTGGCCAGTACCACCTCTCCACAACAGTATCTGGGAGCAGAGGTACGAGGTAGCACCCAGGAGACGGGCGCTGCTCGCCTGACCCAGAGAGGTTTTCCGGGAGAAGTCAGGGCTGGGCCTTGCGGGGGTCAGGAGCCCAGCTGGACGAAGAAGAGTGTGGGTAGGTGTGCGGTCCTGAGGGCGCCTGCAAGGGGCGGGGCCCGGAGGGGCACTGTGGGCCAAGTGGAGAGGCCTGGGTGCAATCTCGGGCCTCCTTCCGCCCTGCGGTGGGGAGAGGCATCACTGCATCCTCCATTATAGTACCTTTCCTTTTTTTAAAAAGGCTATAAACTAAAACGCCAGTTTGGTAGGAGAGAAACAATCCCATGACCCTAAAATAGAATTTCTTATAGCCCTAACATCCTTTTCATCCTTGTCCACATCTTCACATATTTTTGCAACACCATGATTGCTATTTATCCATGGTTTTGTCTCTTTAGTGAAGGCATGTTTTTGAACCAATTCTCATAAACCAAAGGTTCATATTTTGTCTGGAAAGGACAGGAACAGGATTCCCAGGGCATGCTCACTGGCTGTGGAGAACCCGACCGTCCTGACATGCAGGATTTGTGTATCAGGGTTGGTTTTCAGAACTGGGATTGCAAAATGAAAATCTTCAGCACATACCCTAACTGCTCTCCAAGAAGATCAAACCAATACAGAATCGCCAACAAAGCACGGGATCCCCAGAAACCAACACTGGGCTTTACCAACCTAAGTTCTGTGTAATCCTCACCTTTCTGACTGTTGCCAAGGTAAAACCTGGAGTAGACAAATACACTACAGTCCAGTGACGCTGTGGACACCCCGATTTCAGGGCACGACACAAGTGCCCTCAGACTGACACTCGACTTTACAGTGGGGTTCCCCTGACTGCCTCCCCCACCGCCGTGTGCAGGAAGCTTGCGGCCCAGGAATCAAAAGCGCAGTTCGTGAGCTGATACGAAAGCGGGTGAAGGGAAAACAGGAGCCACACTGAACAGATAAGCAGCAGCAGGAGAGCCGGGTTACTGTCTGACGACGCAGGGAGGGCCGAGGTGACCAGAGGCCAGAGTGTGGACAGAAGGGATTACCCACGTGTCCATCTTTGCTTTGCCATTCAGTTCCCATCTTCCCCTCAAAGCCGTGTAACTGCTTAAACACTGCCTACTTCGAGGGGCGCCTGGGGGGCTCAGGTCATGATCTCACCGCTTGTGAGTTCGAGCCCCACATCAGGCTCTGTGCTGACAGCTCCGACTCTGGAGCCGGCTTCAGATTCTGTGTCTCTCTCCCTCTCTCTGTCCCTCCCCCGCTCTTTCTGAAAATAATAAATAAAACATTAAGAAAAATTTTTTAAAAAAAACACTGCCCACTTCGCTCTATCTACTCGGATCATTCTCCCACCTGGTAATCTGTATAGACAACCATATGGGGTAGCTAAGTTTTAACCCCATTTTATCTGTATGGAACAAAGACAAACTGGCATACCACACACACTTCCTCTTTGGGGAATGACTCCATGCGGAAGGGCCCTGAAAACCCACCAAAGGATGGTCGTGCACTAAACGGGCCGGCGAGCGTCCACAGCTGAGGACACCGCGGGGGGGCTAGCGCCAGCGGCCAAGGGCACCCTCGCAGCGAGCATCCGCAGTGAAGCGCGGCGGGCGCGTGGCCAGGGTGTGATCCTGAACCGGTCGCTCCACTTCTCGGCTCCCAGACGGGGCCGTGCGGCCGGCGCGTCTCCCCCGCGGACTTGGAGGGACCCCGGGCGGCGGCCGGCGCGCTTCACACCGGCCTCTCCCCTTGAGTGTGCAGGGACTCACATAAATCTCAACAAACAGCAGACACAGAAAGTTAAAATCACATTTGATCTACAGGAAAAGGCTGCTCCACGCCTGCCTGCCCCCATCCCTCTGGCAGAAAGAAAATCTGTGTTGTCTGCCGGGATGTCGTCGTCTGCACACGACCAACACTCGAACCCGATGCCACCTGATGGCCACCAAACGTTTCCACGGCGGTCCAGCCAAAACCACCTCGTGGAAAGAAAACAAACGAAGAGAGAGAAAACACCCTTCAAAGACTTAGCCCCGGGTTTTAAATATCTCCATGTCTCTTTACATAACGCCAAACCAGCGTTCTTTCCTTCAGCACGCGGTTAAATTTCCGTTTTCCCGACCGTTCCCGACTAGCACGCGAAAGGCCACTGGAGGCCGCGGCCACCAGCGCAAACGGAAAAAGGGCTCGCGCGAGGCGCTGGGCCATATGCCGGCCCGAGGCCTCCGGAGCACTTCGAGACCCGGGGGGACTAAACGCACGACCACCTACCACCTAGCTAACCACCTTCACGATACAATTTAAGTAAAGGCCACGAAGGGTGTGGTCACAGCCCGCATGAGCTTCCACCTGTGGCTCTGCGTGGGCCTCCGCGCGGGCTGCTCCCCGGGCCACTCCCGGGCCCCCACGCGAGACTCTCCCCAGGGTCCCCGGGCCCCTAGCGGGACCCTCCGCGGCCCGCCCCCGGGCCTCCCGCCCCCAGGCCGCCAGCGGGCAGGCTCCGCACTCTCGGGCCCTCCTCGCGCGGGGCCGGCCGCCTTGGAAGGCCTCCCGAGCCCGGGCTTGCACGCCTCTGGTGGACGGCCGTCGTGAGGCGCCGGGCCGCCGCGGGCCTCAGAGCCAGCTCGGCCTCGGCTCCCCGCCCCCGCGCCCTGGCGCTCGCAGACCCGCGTCCTCACCCGCCGGCCCGGCCCGCGCCGTCGTCCGTAGCGGACCCCGGGTTTCGGCAGCTCCGCCCGCTCTCTACCGCCGCGCCTGACTGCCCGCCCGCCGCCTCCACGGCGCACGCCCCGCCCCGCGCCGCGCGCCCCGCCGGGTCCCGCCCCCGCCCCCGCGGACGCACCGCCGATTGGGCTGTGCACCTTTGGGGCGGGGCCTCCTCCGCTCGCGGCCTGGAAGTGTGGCACAGAGTTCTGATTGGTGAACAGACGGGGAGGAGGCGGGGCGAAGGCGACAGGCAGAGTCCAATGCAAATCAACAGAGATTCGCCTCCGGGGACGATACTGGGCCCTGGAGGGGCCTTGACTCCGCAGGCGGGCCTCAGCCTGGGGCGGGGCTTTGATCTGGGGGATGGGTCCCGGCTGGCTGGGCGGGGGACGGTTCTAAGCCGGCTCTTCTCCACCGGGCTCCAGCCCAATCTGCGTTCTACCCCCAGTGCATTCCTCCTAGGGAGACCCAGACCATGACCTAGGGGCACTGACTGCAGAACAAGGACGTGCTGCCGTGCACAGGGGGAGGCGGCCCACGTCCTCTCAGCCTTGTGGTTCTCCCACTCGGGAATGTAAATGTGACTCTACGTCCTGGGCCTCCCAGGCCTGCGACCACTAGGTGCACAGACCCCTTTTTCTAGGGATTCAGTGAACTTCTACGCATCCTTCAAGCCCTACCCAACTTGCCCTCAGTGCCAGGTCCTAACAGCCGCACTCCAGGGGCAGACCAGCAGTGCCCCCAGTGGCTGTCAAGGATAGAAAGTAGGATCAACCTGGGTTCGTCCTCAAGGCCCGCCCCCCCCGCCCCCCCCCCGGGTTTCACCTCCTGAGCTTAGCTGGCCCCTCAGGTTTCCTACTAAAGTAGTGGTTCAAGGAACTGATGCTCCCCACAGGGTAGCCTCAGGATTTGAGGCTCGGCAGGGACCCAGTTTGGCAGGCACATCCCGACGGGGCTTAGCTCTGTAGGGAGTGGCCCCTCCACTTCCTGTCCCCAGGTCCCCCACTCCCTTGAGGCCTTTCCTCTAACCCACACCCAGCACCAACATGAGAGTTCAGCGAACTGTCCTCCCTGGCCCCAGGGTGGCACATATCTCAGGACCAGACTGCCCCAAAGGTGTGCTGGGTCAGTGGGGTCTGGGAGCAGAGCCTGGTCCCAGGGGTGGGTGAGTCCCTGGAGGCTGCTCGGCCTGCACTGGCGCCAAACAGGAGGGTACAGGCTGACCCGAGAGAAGGCAGTGGAGACGGTGTACCTTCTACCCTGGGGTCCGTGTAGGTGGTTCAGGAAGCACTGACGGCCTCTGGTGGTCAGTGATGCAGGCAGCAGAACGCATCCCACCACCCAGATCGGCCCTGCAGTTCAGGTTCAAAGCTTCCTCTGTAAGGGGTAGAGCGCTCCTTGTCCGCTCTTCCCAGAGATATTTTAAACTGGAATGATTTCCCAGCTCTAATCCAGGCACCTGTCCCTCCTCCCGTGGCCCTGGCAGTCACTGCTGCAGTGCCCCCACCCCTCGTCTCATTAGCAGACACCACCGCACTCCTCCTCGTGCTCAATGCTCGCACACGCACTCCCTGTAAGTCGGTGATCAGGTCATCTGTATTCCTTCCTTCCTAGTCTTCGTGGCTCTCTCTCTCACGCTGGATCACCAATAGAAAGTTGGGTACCGATGTTAGTGGTGCAAATCATTCTTCCTGATTTTGTACACAGACGTTTTGTAGGGCGTTGAACCTTTCCCAGAAGACTTCACACCTTCATAAAGAACTGATAACTATTCACTTAATAGCCAAACAATAGTGCTTTATTGATAAAAGGTTAGTTTCAATGGATACAAAATTGCTATGTAAAATAAGTTTTCAAAATACATTTCTATAAGTAAAGATGATCTCTTAGTAAAAGCAATTATCTATAGTAAAAGTATTATTTGGAATTGGGCAGCACAACAAAGGGGGCTGAGAGGGAGGCAGTGTAGGCCCGCCTGCCCCCAGAACCTCGTCGCCGGCAGCTGGCCCCAGCAGCTGGCCCCAAGCAGACACGGGGCTTGCACTGACCACCAGCTCGTGTGCCCCCAGCTCCACCTTTTAAACAGCTTTTACTAGTGTGGTTAATGCCAAAATAACCCAAATAATTGGCCTTGCACAGACCTGCTCTAAAGTCACTCAACGCTCTCCCTTGGTAAATACTCGGTACGACGTGCCTAAACCTAACAGCTTGTGACTCCTCACAACTAAACGACAGTAAAAAGGCAAAGTTGGTGAGAATACCCGATTATTTCCCATAGTACACCTTTGGAGTGAATATATTTTGACCTTGTCACCATGTCGTGTCTGGCCAAAACAAACACTCTTCTCCTCCTCAGAGGAAGCAATTTCTGCGTCTTGGCCCCTTATGTTACAGCACAATGAAAACACTGAAGCCGCACCTGCTCCCTCCAGGTCTCCTTTCCAGGTCTCTTTCTGGGAACTGCTTTCCCAATGTCAGTGTGAATGCTGGAAACAGCAAGCCTGGAGCATCAGTGCCCCTCAGAGCACACGACAGGGAGATGCACTAGGAGGCAATGAAGGGCCAAGGCCAAAGAGCACAGAAAACACACCTGACTGGTGGCATCCACCGGTGAGACCGTGGCGCACATTGGAAATGACTTTCTGTCTTACTCGGTACACGGGGAAATTGGTATTAAACAGAATGAAGGAAGGGACAGTGGCTGAAAATGGACAACCGTCTGCACATTAAAAAAAAAAAAAAATGACTTGCTGCTATTTGGCTCCTTTCAGAAAACCATTAACAACTTCAAGGAGACAAAGGGAAGCCAAATCAGGAAAACCCGTTGGCACTGAGGCTTCCTGGGACCATGAGTCTCAGGGCCCATGACAGCGCTGGGTTCAGAGGCCTGCCCACGAGAGGACCCCGACTTCCACTGCTCAGGCAGATCTTACACACTGGCAGTTCCAGAAAACACATTAAAGTGCAGTACAAAAATACAAAAACGTTGGTTTCTAAATATATCAACTTATTAATTTTCCTTACAAAGTAACTTTTTATGTTACTTGAGTAAAAATCATTTATTGGCTCTCTGTGTGGATTAAGAGTCATCGTTGTAATACAAAAACGGGAGTTCATGGACACTTTCTGTCCCGAGTATAAACCGGCATCAGTGAAGAACGTTACCAAATGTGGCTCGTGGCAGGTTCTCTGCAGAGCAGTTTAAAAAATGCCGTAGCAGCAAAATCCAGAGAGTTCTTAAAATTTGCTCCTAACGGCTGTCTCTAAAGGCGCTTTCCGAGTGCGCACACGTCACGTTAGATAATCCTATCGCTTCACGTGGTGGAAAGGTAACTGTGCAGAGGGATCAACAGTGTCAAATTACAGCAGCAAAACTGGTTTTAGGTTGCGCTCGAGGCAAAGCAAAGCAAGGAAGAGGCCGTCTTGGTGACCTGGGTGACCTGGGCGACTAAATGCCCTGCTGCAGACCAGCTCCTCACTGGGTCTGTAGTGCCACCACCCAGGAACACTGCTGGCTCACTCTGAATGTTCTAGAAATGAATCAAGAGTGCTCCTCAACCATGAGGCCAGCCAAAGAAATTCAATGTTAACTACACATACTGACTGATCCTGGAAATCAGTTCCAACATTAGTGGTTAGTTAAGGTGGAAGAAAGATAAAAACAAAAGGTTCACCTCACAAAATATAAAGTATAACATAGCAACGAAATTACAAATGTTAAAAGTACTTCATACAAAACCAGACGTCTAAAGTTTAAAAAAAATTAAATTCTCAGGCACAGGCGCTGTCAAACGCGGACGGGCGCCCCTCCGATAACCTGTCGGAAACACGCAGCTCTGTTACTCAGGTGGAATGTTTTCTTTATCTCGCGAAGTGTTGCTGGAAAAACAAAACATAGCATATTTAGACAGAAGTGTGGTGTTCCTGCTGGTGCCACTAACGTGTCACAAAGGGCACAGATTGAGCAGAAGGCTGGCTCACATGACCACAGGTGACCGAAACAGCACTGACGAGGCTTTTGGGAACTGGGAGTTACCACCAAACTGAAAAGTATACAAAAAATATACAATAGATGCATACACCTATAGCAGAATTTTCCCAATTTCATAATTAATGTTTTAAAAAGAGAAGCAGGAAAATCAGAGAAAATGAGCAAACTTCGGTCACTCCCACCTGCCTCAAAGGAGCCCTCCGGCCCAGGAAGCGCCTCCCTCCTAAGGCACCAGCATTTCCCCACAGGCACCAAACCTGCTCCTGCGGAAGCAGCCACACGGGCGGCGAGGACATGTCCCCAGGTAGAGGGGCGTCCTCGCCGCTGCCGCGCTGCTGCCCAGGCCCGAGCGGGGCGATGTGGCCGCCCCTGTTCCGGTGGCCGTATCCGAGCCTCACAGCTGGAACCCTTCCCCACAAGCCACGGGGGCAGGGCTTTGTTCTGGGGGCCAGTGCTCCCAGCGTGCCAGCTTTCTGTCTCTTCGATCCTGCCCTGTGTCAGTCACGCCTCACCTCCCGCCACCGTCAGGTACCCGCCTGCGGCGGACTCTGCACGTGCGCCCCCAGACCTGTTCTGCCCTGGAGCCATGTGCCTCCTCCTCGGGCCAACAGTTCACTTTACCTCGCCCTCCCTCCTCCGGGAGGTGATGCTGGCAGCTACCTGGACGCCTGCCCGCAGGACACAGGGGAATGGTCGTCTGTCCCTTCCTGGTCCCGGGCCCTGCCAAGCAGCGAGGCGAGCGCACACCCCGGACATCTATGAGCCGCGCCGGTCTCCCCGGGGCGGGGCGGCAGGGCGTCTGGAGCAAGGAGACCCTGTCTACCTGGGGTAATTTGCCTCCTCGCGTCACCTTCACTTTCGGTTAGCATAAGCTGTCTTAATGACACTTTCAAAATTCTCTTTGAAGAGATGTTTTCAGCTGCAATAAATTTCCAATGGTATGACTAGTAAAAGCTATTAAAAAATTATTTTTAATGTTTTATTTAATTTTGAGACAGAGACAGAGTGCAAGCAGGGGAGTGGCAGAGAGGAGGAGACACAGAATCCAAAGCAGCTCCAGCCCCCAAGCACAGAGACTGACAGCAGGGTTTGAACCTAACCAACAGTGAGATCATGACCTGAGCTGAAGTCGGATGCCCACTGACTGAGCCCCCCCAGCTGCCCCAGCAAAGGGTATTTTAACGTTAATTTGTCTTCATTAATCACATTTACCAGCTCAGAAAATTTGGACAGTCCTTCCCAGGCTGGCAGAGTGGAGACCTTCATCTTTTAGAAGCCACTCCGTCTCAAGGCCGGCAATAAAGTTAAAGACGGAGCTTCAAGATGCAAACCACCGGTAAGATGGGAGCAGGAGCAGCCCGGCGTGCGCTGAGGGGTCTGCCGGCGCCCTCTCACCTTACACGCGGTGCCCGTGGGCCCCGCCGTCGCCGTCCCCGCCCTGCAGCTGCAGCTGCATCTGCGCCTGCATCCTGGCGATCATCTCCTGCATGCGGCGGAGCTGTGGGCACAGGACAGACGGACAGGTTATTGGTTCTCCAGGTCCGTTTCCCTGGACGTTCTTTACAGGCATTCTTGTGATTCTTAAAACCTCAACCTCCACGCTTTCCCAAAACACGACAAAGAATTTACAAAGAACTCTTACAAATCAGTAGAAGAACCTCAATAGAAAACCAAGCAAATGATAATACGCAATTCAAGTATGAAACAGAAATGACCAATAAACACGAGAATTCAGTAAAAGCAACAGGTGACATTCTTTAACCTAGAGGGTGGGGAGTAACACTGGGCTCTTCTGGAAGGCGGCAGGGCCCTGACTAATGCAGCGATGAGAGGGCCTTCTCTGCTACCCTCATCAAATTTCATCCTTATGGTCTCTACTGGTTTAGAAGGCCTCCAGGCAAGCATTATAAAGTATTTACTTAAATTCTCTTCAGGTAAATTTGTAGTCATGTTTAAAAAAATTTTTTTTTCTAATGTTTTATTTATTTTAGAGAGAGAGAGAGAGCATGAGCAGGGAAGGGTCAGAGAGAGAGGGAGACACAGAACCTGAAGACAGGCCCCAGACTTTGAGCTAGCCCTCAGCATGGAGCCTGACGCGGGGCTTGAACCCACGAACCGTGAGATCACG
Source organism: Helogale parvula (assembly GCA_004023845.1). Taxonomy (NCBI): domain Eukaryota; kingdom Metazoa; phylum Chordata; class Mammalia; order Carnivora; family Herpestidae; genus Helogale; species Helogale parvula. The sequence continues at coordinate 102,487 of PJEM01001480.1, read as the reverse complement.
ACGTGAGCCGAAGTCGGACGCTTAACCGACTGAGCCAACCAGGCGCCCCTGTAGTCATGTTTTTAGTATTTAAATATTTTAATCCATACTGAATTAATTCAAGGCTAAAGAAGTGAGTTTAATTACTGTTTCTGAAAGGCCAGCCTCTCTGAGGATTTCCTGGATGTGCTAGAATCCCATGGCCTTGAGGGAACTCAGAGAACCCCCAGGGTCTACCACAGACCCTTTCTCCCACTTCGGACTTCTTTCTAGCTGGGCGTTTCCTCAGCGCGTGGAGCCCGTGCTGCATGCCGGGTTTCCGGGAGCGGCGGCGGCCGGCCCTCCTGAGCCTCCTGTGCTCAGTCTTCAGAGCGAGCCACGCCGGTCAGCCAGCTTCCCCGGGGCGCCCCGCACACTGCAGCGCTCTGCCGGGGTCAGGGAGCACATGCTGTGGGCGCTGAGCATCTGACCTCAAGTGATGTGTCCATTTACGAGCTGAAAACTGTTTTCAGTCTTCTGGTTTCTTTTCTAAGTCCCATCTGTTTCTTCTTTTTTTTTTTTTTTTTTTAATGTTTTATTTATTTTTGATACAGAGGGAGACAGAGCATGAGAGGGGGAGGGTCAGAGAGAGAAGGAGACACAGAACCAGAAGCAGGCTCCAGGCTCTGAGCTAGATGTCTGCACAGAGCCCGACGTGGGGCTCGAACCCACAAACGTGAGATCTGACCTGAGCCGAAGTCAGAGGCTTAACCGACTGAGCCACCCAGGCGCCCCCCCATCTGTTTCTTCTTAAGTTTTTGTTAATGGTTGTAAACGGCAGTTTCTCTCATATTTTCCAACTGGTTATTTTCTAGGTATAGGAAAGCTACTAAATTTTAAACATGACTAAGTCACCAAACTCATAAAGTTTCAGGAACTAAAGTCACTAAATTCACACTATTCCCAAAGTCTCCTCACCAAATTGCTACTGGAGATCCGGCGGTGACACATGTAAAAGCACTTTCCATGGCACAGACTGATGTGCATGCGACCAACTGGATTAGCGACATGTAACGTTTCCCTTAAAAGAGCGACGGTCTGTGGACGCGCTTACGCTTCACAGGAACCCTGCTCTACTCACCTCGGCCTCCTTCTCCAGCAGGATCTGGTCTTTATTCACGTCCTCATTGTCCACTTTCCTAACAGTTGAACAAAATTACAATTATATTGCAACTGACTTACCTGGTTATTTCTGATGACAAATGTCCAAAGTAAAATTTCACTTTACATTTCTGAAAAATGTATCTATCTAAAATTACCCATATTTATTATTTTTCTGATGAACGTCATAAATGGATAAGAAAAGAATGTTGAAAAACAGGATAACATGAAATGGTAAATTCAAGAAACTCTCCTAACTCCAAGTGGGTGAGGGGCGCTCTCGTCTTGACTCACCCCAGGAGTGAGAGGCGTTATCGGGAGGAAACTCTGTTTAAAGACAAGTTCTTCTTCACGGACGCAGACCCACGAGTTCACATGAAGGAGCAGGGCCTGAGCACCCACACCGAGGCCGCCAGTGAGGGGGACCCTCTGAGGGACGCGGACACAGCTCTTCGGGAACTCGTGCTCCGCTCACTGACAGCGGGATTGTCCTGCGGCCTCTAAAACCTTTCCTAATGCTTGGTCCCCAAACGAATAACACGATAAAGCAAACCTTCCATGTACGCCGTATACACACACAAACCCCCCGGATTCAAGAACGAGAGTACTTTAACGAACGACAGCACGGCAGCCCCCTGTTCTGCGGTTTCAGGGGGCCGTGGTCAGCTGCGGTTGGAGGCAGGAGACCCTCTCAAGCGTCAGGTCAGCAGCGGCCCGGTGCTGTCATGCTGCCCACGTACCGCGCCCGCCCCACCTCACCACGTGGGCACCCTGGCGTCTCCCGGCACCACAAGGGGGAGTGGGGAGCGCAGGGCAGGAAGGTCGTTCACGTAACTGATTAGAGTTCGTGGCTCTAACTTGCGCTGTATCGCTGTTGTTGTCCGTCCCTCACTGCACCCCATTTCTAGGTTAAGCTTTATCACAGACACGTGCCTACAGGAAACAGGTGCACGTTACGTGTAGGATACTGGGCGCCATCCCCGGCCAGGCATTCCCTGGGGGCCTGGGAGCGTGCTCCTGCAGATCAGGTGTGTGGGAGCAGCTACTGCACAGAAAACTCTTTCTATAAGTGACGCAGGCCACCGCCTTGGTAACTAAACTGCGCAGAGCTGTGGTGTGATCAGAAACAAATCAGGTCACAACACACAGACCTCGAGCAAAACCCCACGACTGTGAAAGAGGAAGGGCGAGGCCGGGAAGCTGCGCTTTGTAACGGCAGGTAAGTCTGTCCTCACTGGCAGACAGAGTGATGTTCGAGACCAATCGCTGGGCCTTTCCACCTAAAGCTAGTCTTTGCGTGCACGTGGTCAGAGCTACCTCGGATGGTTAAACAAAGCAGGACACAGTGACATTAGCAACAAATACCTGGGAAGAGCTTCTGAAAAGGAAACCAAATCATGTTGCTTAAAGTTAGGAAATCACAGTAGAACAGGTAGAGGGGGGACAGTGTGACGTTGTGACACAGTATGGAGGGGGTGGGGGGACAGCACGAATTGGGGGTAACAACCTGCCGCCTCTCTTGAGCCTCTCGGAACGGAAGTTTTCATAGTGCAGGTCCTGGGTCACCTCCTGGAGATCCTGCATGTGGGTGCTGCAGGAGAAAAGGGCACAGCGAGGCCAGCTGAGTGCGGAGAAACCGACCCCTACTCGCTACTTCTACCTCGTACACAAAGTTGCTGGAGTTTTGGATGCGGGAAGGAAGCTGCGGAGCCCTCCACTGCCCCGGGCCCCGAGCAAGAGGGCAGAAGCACACGGCCCAGGGTCAGGTAGAGAGGCCCTGCCGTGGGACGTCTCCCCCAGGCGCTGCCCCGCTCCGCAGAGACCGCCACCGGTTCACGGGGACGGAGATTTCAGCACACCCTTTTAGGTAAACAATGTCTGAAACACAGCGTGCTTTTTGTTTTCTCTCTTCCAAATATTCCTGACTTCTCAAGCTTAAAGAGTTGGTCAGTTGAAGCCAACAGGAAGACCATAAGGCAAAGTATTAACACTTTGGATAAACTAGAAACAGCACTTTGAATCGTCTAAGCATCTCTGAAAACATTCATCACTTTTGGGGCTGGGCTTTTTCAAGGACATAAGCTGTCAGGAATGAGTGACAATGGGCACTGTTGTCTGCTTTGAGTCTTGGGCCGGGGACCAGTGACGGCAGAGGCTGGCATGCTGTCACCCTGAGAAGCACACAAGAAGCTACCATCGACAGCAGCGCGGCCACAGGGGCCCGTTGCAGGTCACGCCTGAGGGAGCTGGCGGGTCGTTCTACTCGCAGTTTTGGCGCTTGCTGCCCACGGACAACGGCTCAACTGGGCTACGCGCGTCAACGAGCACGCACGTCAGTTTTCAGTTACTCAAAATTTACCCCATCTGTTCTCTCAACTCTTCTAAGAGATTTTAGATTTTAGCAACATTTCCTTTCAGCCTGATTCAAGAGCAGCTGCATCTGCAGGCATGTCACTAAATGTGAACTCTACATTTTAGAGGGAAAGCGTTCGGTTTTGCAGCCAGGTCTGTGGGAGGGGCTGAGGGCGCAGTGAAGAACCTCCAGGCGGCCTGGGGCGGGAGCGGAGAGGCCGCGGGTCCCGCTGTTCCCAGAGCAGGAGTCGTCTCGTGCCGGGCGTGGCCACGCCACGGGGCAGGGCCAGTCTGCTCTCAGCGTCAGGCGAGCGGCGAGCCGGTGAGAGAGGGGAGGGCCCGAAGGCCCGGGTCTCGGGCGGGACAAGCCGGCCCGCAGAGCCACAGCGAGCTCCCGGAGAGGGCCTTCCGGTCCCCGGGGCGGCGCACGGGTGTCTTACATGAGCATTGTCCGCAGCTTCAGAAAGTCGTTGTGCTCTGGGTTCTCCACCTCCACGACGCCCCAGGGGTAGAGGCGGCCTCTGACCTTCTTGCCCTTGGCTTCGATCAACTGATTGGACCCAACCACAGAGAACGGGATACTGGCCTAGAAAGCGACACATGAGGTAGACCGGGTCCCCACCGGGAAGCCCAATTCTCGCTGTGCGCACACGAACACAGGCACAGATGGAGCTCACCGCTGCCTACTGCGAGATTTCCTCGGAGAGCTAACGGCATGGAACATGCTACTCGGAAGGAAAGGCATTTTCCACATAGGACAAATTAGATGAAAAATTAAGCCCGCACTAAGATTTCTAAACCTTAGGTGGCAGCTATGTCAAAATATATTTAAAGCAAAACCACTACGAATCTCTCAAAAGCTGGCCATCCAGGATGTGGCCCTTTGCCAACCCCTTCCAGGGCACTGATGACGGGGAACGGGAGTGATGGGCACCTGGAGAGGTGTTCTTATCTTACCTTGAGAAGTCTAGTCTGCTCTTTAAAATCCTCATCTTCGTCGGATTCCGCATCAGGTAAGTGATAGATTTTGATATTATGTTCTTCAATTTCATCCAGAATCTGGAAAAACGACAAAACAGGGGCAATTTTACCAAACAACTCATACTGAAAAACAGGGGTGCCCAGGGCACTGGGTGGCTCAGTCAGTTAAGTGTCCAACTCTTGATTTCTGCTCAGGTTATGATCTTAGTTCGTGGGATCGAGCCCCACATCATGCTCTGTGCTGAGAGCACAGAACCTGCTTGAGTCTCTCTCCCTCTCAAAATAAATAAACAAAAAAACCAACAAGAAACAGAAGAGAATTATCCAAACGTCAAAACAGAATCAAGCCGATCACTGACTGTCAGAGGACTCCAAACTGTTTGGAAGGCCTCCTCTCGCGTGCCGAGGGCCCCCTCTGCCCAGGACAATAGTAGTGTGCCGCCCCCGCAGGGCAGAGCAGCAGCTCCGTCCCTCCAGCACAGCAGCTATCAGGAAACACCCCACAGCAGCCTCAGGAGCGACTCGTACCCAGGGAGCAGCACAGCCAGATGCCGCAGGCGCCAGAGGAGCCACAAGCGTCGGCCAAGAAGTCAACAGTGCAAGTGCTGGGGGGGGGCGGGGGGGGGGGCTCAGGGGAGCACGAAAATCCAGGGTGGCTGGAAGTAAGCTTCCCGGTTGGAGAAGACAGAACAACAGGAGGCACCAAGTAGAGAGTCCCCTGAATGCCCAGCGGGTTCTGGGTTTTATTCAAGAGGCGCAAAGTGGCAGCCGGAGAACCACACACTCCTACCCATCCAGCAGGCGGGTGGGCGGGGGAGGGGTTGCTCAGAGGACACGAAGCCTGGGCTGCAGCGGAAGGAAGCAGCCGGGCCTCCTGTGCCTGGGGCTCCAGCAGACCCGGGCAGGCCGGAGCCCGGCTTCCTCTCCTGAGCGACAAAGGTGGTCCAGGTGGGGCCAGGAGGCAGGGGGAGCGTGGGGCGTCGCCTGTTCACACACAGTTCATGTGAAAAAGAGTCTCAGAAAGGAAAAGCAGAAGCCACAGGAAATGGTACGATCTAAACAATACTAAGCAATGCTGACATTCATGGATCAGAAGACAGGTGGTAAAGCCAACTGAAAGCTTGGCCAGCACGCTGGGGAGGCCCAAGGCCTGTGCTGGGTCTGCCGGCCAAACCCTAGATGGGATGGATAACTGCTTGGAGGGGAGGGGGCCGGACAAAGCGGAGCCAGTTAGAGACTGAGGGAGGGTAAGACTGAAGCAGATCTGCCAGAGGCTCCATTAGATGAGGGAGAGGGAGCACACCTGTGGGCACTGGGAAGCAACCAGATAAAGAGAAGGGACTACAAAGGCCCAAGATGAACGAGATAAGGACAAAAAAGGACTTCATTTCGGATTTTGAAGAGTTCTGGACATAGGATTAGAGATGGGGGGCACAAAACCTTGGAACCCTGACCCCGGTGCCCCTGTGTCTCTGAGATCCAGTGTAACGCTCGTTCTTCTCAAAGGCGGAGTTCCCTTCAGTGGGCATTACTAACCACTCACTGTCCAGCCTAAGATTTCCGGGGCTCGTCCAAAGGCCTGGACACTTCCTAGAAGACTGGCAGGCACTGAGACCACAAAGGAAAAGGCTGACCCTGTGCACGCAACTGAGGACTCTGCTATGAGAGAAGACAGCAAGAAAAATGTGAAAACACAAAAGTCAAGCTAGGTCGTAAAACACAAGAATACCTGCAAACGAATAAAAAAAGCAACGAAAATGCACACGGGCTCTAAAAACCCCAGAGAACACAATAACTGCCAGCAGGCGCCGGGAACCGGGAAAACACGCGGTGCCCAGACCCCGCTGCCCACTGCTCAGACAGGAGACCCTTCACAAACCTGGGGCCGTACCTAGGACAGTTCTGGCGGGGGCAGAGCGTGCTCTGCTCTGAGAACACAAGTTGTCACACATCTGTTTGAAGGAAATTCAGCTATCTTTCAAAAATTTAAAAATCCCATCAATTTTCTTTCCAAGAATGTGTCTGCTTTCCAAAATTATCAGAAGACAGACATGTGCCCACATGTACCAGGTACTGTTCTACACTTCTGGAACATTCAAGTGAGCTAAGCAAAGATTCCCTGCTAGGAGTAGAGGGGTGGGGGTGGGAAGCCCAAGAAACACCGACAAGAGATTCTGTGCGCGCTGGGAATGCTCCTGCGCGCATGAGTGTGCGCGCGCGCATGAGTGCATGTGTGTGTACACTGCTCTAGGCCGAGTAAGGACTCGGAGGAATGTTTGCTGTGTGTGCCGGGAACTCTTAGAAACTCAAAAGGCAGATCTGTAAAAACAAAAACATAAATAGACTGTGTTCTGGAAGGTCAGGTACGTCACTGTGAACAAGAAGTGCTTTTACGGATGATTAACAGAACTTTGTATTTGTGGAATTTAGCAGATGAACTTGGACTTTCTTTTAGCAATTACATTTTTTTTTAATGTCTATTTTTGAGAGAGACAAAGCGGAGGGGGAAGGCGCAGAGAGAGAGGGAGACACAATCTGGAGTAGGCTCCAGGCTCCGAGCTGTCAGCACAGAGCTCGATGTGGGGCTCAAACCCACAAACGGTGAGATCATGACCTAGCCGAATTCGGACATTTAACCAAGCCATCCAGGCGCTCATAAACTTGGACTTTCTTAATGAGCGTACAGGGGCGCCTGGCTGGCTCAGTCGGTTAAGCGTCCGGCTTCGGCTAAGGTCATGATCTCTCGGTTCATGGGTTTGAGCCCCACGTCGGGTTCTGTGCAGACAGCTCAGAGCCTGGCGCTGCTTCAGATTCTGTGTCTCCCTCGCTCTCTGACCCTCCCCTGCTTGCACTGTCTCTGTCTCTCAAAAACAAATAAAAAACATTAAAAAAATTAAAAAGAAAAATGAGTGTACAAATAAAAACAGACAAATAATTAAAATACACACCAAAGAATCCACAGACACGCATCGGAGACAAGGAGCAGCACGGGGTGCGGGGAGGTGAGGGGCACACAGGCCGGCAGGCAGATACGTCTGGAAACTTCTAAACGCGCGCCCTCGAAACATTTACAGTACCAAACGGTTACAACTGAAATGCGTTTCTAAGTGGATTGGTTGCAATCAAGAGCTTAGATAAAACAAGAAACCGTCACAGAGACGACCACAGTCCCATCTCACGCCACCCTCCTGGCACACGGTGTCCCCCCTCCGCGTTGAGAGTATTTTCGTCTACGGTGAGTAACGGTCTGTAAGAACCTGACACCTCTGCACAGCGAGAGGACCGAACATCTACCGGTATCGGGATTCCCGGAGACCGCCAGCCCCGCGCCGGGCCCCACCGCCTCGGGCCGCCCCTCTCTGCGAGGCGCCCGGCCCCCACCTCCGAGGACTCACCCTCTTCTTCAGGCGTTCCCGCTCCTTCAGCGTGAGGGTGTCGGCCTTGGCGATGACTGGCACGATGTTCACCTTGCTGTGTATCGCCTTCATGAACGCGACGTCTAAGGGCTTCAGTCTGTGGGGAGGGAGACAGCGCCACGGATTCGGGGGGAGAACAGGGAGATCACACATCTCTGTTCTCTCAGAATTATCTCGTTTCTTCTATTAAAATATGCGACTTGGGGGGAGCCGTCAGCCCGCCAAGCCCAGACGAGACCCTGAGGCCTGCGCACCCGTGCCCGAAGGGGGAGATGAAGTAGAAGCAGCAGTGCACTCTGTTGTCGACGATGTGCCGCCTGTTGAGGCCGCTCTCGTCGTGCAGGTACCGCTCGAACTGTTCGTCGATGTAGGCGATGATGGTCTTGAAACTACAAGAAACACAGCCGCGGGTCAAGGGCTCTGGCAGGCCGGCGGCCCCGGCTCCCGAGACCAAGGGTCTTCCTGCTCCCTGCCTTGATACCAACGTAATCTGAGATGGGAGCAGAAAACTGACTTCCACGTTCGGCAAGATGGATGTTTTTGGAAAGTGTGCCAAGCATGTCTCCCCCAAGCACTGGGGGGAGGTGGGGTCAGAGGCGCAAAGGGAATAATTAGAAACACCTGAGGTGGGATGCCTGCGTGGCTCAGTTAAGCGACTTTTTTTTTGCTAACATTTGTATATTCTGAGAGCGAGAGCACATGTGCACATGCGCAACCCAATGGGGCTGGGGAGGGGCAGGGACGGGAGGAGAGAAAGAATCCCAAGCAGGCTCCCCTGGGAGCCTGGCCTGAGCCGAAACGAAGACTTGAACACTTAACCCACGGAGACACCCAGGCGCCCAAGTGTCCGACTCTTGATCTCGGCTCAGTTCACGATCTCACATTCTGTGCGATCGGCCCACGGTGGACGACGTGCTGACATCGAGGAGCCTGCTTGGGATTCCCCCTCTCTCTCCCTCCCCCCGCTGGCGTGGATGTGCGCGCTGAGTAAATAACCATTTAGAACAAACATACAGACGGCATGAAAGCGCCTGAGGCGAGCGAGCGGACAGGGGCCCCCAGCTCTCCCAAGGACTGTAACCGTGGAGAGGGGCAGAGGGTGGCAGTGGAGCACACGGCGGGACAAGCGTGTGAATATGGGACCGAGATCGGGAAGATAAGGGGGAAGAAAAGGGAGAGACTCCTGAGGAAGGAGACGGGAGACCTTCCCCTTCCTCTCCTCCCTCATCAGATGCTGGCGAGTTGACACTGTCCACTCACGACATCGGAACCTGCAGTTTCTGCCACAAACCTGGTGCTCTCCGGCTAGTAGCTGTCTTTAGCTTTGCTAAAGATGCCAAGGACCAAGTCTCTAAGGGAAAGGGCTAGACCGCAATCTGACCCCTGGCCAGGGTTCACTCAGACCAAGGGGTTTCATTTACACCAGGATTTGACGGATGGTTGGCTCTTACAGAAGAAATACTCCTCCTCTGCAAGTTCCCCACGGTTATGACCAGTGCACTTGTGAACTGTCTCACGGTTTTATCGCACACCGCCACCTCACGCCCAGTCATCACTCACTAACGCTATGCCATCTGAACGCGTTAGAAAGACCCCAGCCCCCTGGGACCCAGTGTCCCCGAGGAGCGCACCAGTCCCTGCAGTTGATGGCGTCCCCGTAGCCGGGCGTGTCCACCACCGTCAGGCGCAGCTTGACCCCTCGCTCTTCAATCTCTACAGTCGAAGCCTCGATCTGGACAGTTCTTTCAATTTTCTCTAAAAAAGAAACAAACTTAATGAGAGAATGTACCTAAAAACGGACCCAATTCACAAAGAGGGGAAATGACCTGTTACTTTCTTATTAATAAACAAATGAACTTCGCCACGTTTCCTAGCGGGAGGCTTACAGAGGTAACACAAGGACTGTGTAAAAATGATCCCCAGGTTGGCAAGGGAGACCTGAAAACTAAGATTAAATTGCAGCTCGGAAAGGTTAAAATGCCAACACTGAACAATGTCTTCTGTTCCTGAGACAAAGAGAACAGGTTTTTAATTCATTTAAACACTGAATTCAAAGTGGGGCACCTTGGTGGCTTAGTCGGTTAAGCGTCCTACTCTTGGAACTCAGAGGTGTGAGTTCAAGCCCCACACTGGGCCCCCGCACTGGGCATGAAGTGTACTTAAAAACAAAAAATCCCCCACAAAAACTGAATTCAAAGCTATCTGTGAAAGGGCTCTGCTTGGCGGCCAAGTGCTGGACTGTGCGCGCTAACCTGTCACTCCAGGAGAGCACGGTGACACAAGGCCCACCCAGCAGGTGAGGGCAGACACCGGTGCCCGCGACACTCAGCTGCTGACAGACTCTCACGTGAGGACACAGGGTCCCCAGGCACTCACGGCAAAGAGAACTGGGCAGAAAAACAAACTCAGAGAAGACGGTCCCGTGGACTCATGCTGAGCCTACAACCAAGACCCAAGGGCCAAGGTCAGCACCCTTCCCGGCTGAAAGAATGCCATCCTCGTTTCTAAAGCTGAGGCGAAGACACCAATTACATGCTCTCAGCAGCTCGTCCCTAGAGCTCCACTTACAGTGCTGTGGGGGCTTTCGTACCTGCGGCTCCAGGTATGATTCTTTCTGGGTAGAGATCGGTCAGGAACAGGCTGTTAATGAGAGTCGATTTTCCTAGACCCGATTCACCTTTAGATGAAAATGAAAACGTTGTCACAACTTGAGCGTACGACACGGTTCATCTACTGAGTCTATGTGCGGCCTGGCACCAGCCCTCACAACTCCGTTCTCTGCACTCCATCTGACCACTACCGATTAGGTACGACTCTCCCCACTTCACTGATGGGGAGAGGGGTGCTCGAAGATCACTACGTGGCCTTTGTTCTGAGCGCTGTCCGGCAGGGCCTGGATTTGAATGGAGGCCTCTGAGTCTCCGGAATTCCCACCTGGTAAGATCAGAAACATACCCTTAGCTCTCCACAAATGCATACAACGGACTTTTAGAGGTGGGCCTTTATTTTCTGATAAGAGAACGCCAAGTAGGTTTTTGGTTATGGTTTTTGCTAGCTGTGGAAGTTCCCACATTTTCAGAACACTGAACACATCTATCAAACAAGGTCAGGAGCACTCTGGCTTGCCAAGCTGTGGGACTCTGCATCACAGTCTGCAGTCTTTCCCTCCTGTCACCAAGGCAGGGACGGGCCACCTCCCCCCTCTACCGTTTTACACACTTCCCATGCCCCACCACTGGCCTGGCAACCGCCTCACGCCAGACACCCTGGGCTCTCACTACCGCGGAGTGGGATACGACCAATTAAGAGAAACACATACTCACTCGAGTATGTAACAAGTTAAGAATTCTCTTCAACTACTCTAATACTTAAATTAGGAATACTCTTGATTTATGTAATGTTTGTAATCTGAGTATTTGGAACTTAACTTTAAGGATGCAAAATACCACAGGTTAAATATTTTTAAAAAATGTTTTGTTTATTATTTGAGAGAGAAAGAGCATGCCAAGTGGGGAAAGGGCTTAAAGAGAGGGAGAGAGAATCTCAAACAGGCTCTGTGCCAAGAGCACAGACCCAGCATGGGGCTCCAACTGATGGTCCGTGAGATCATGACCTGAACCAAAATCAAGTCAGATGCCTAATGTACTGAGCTACCCAGCCCGCCCACCCCCAAATATTACTCCCTCCGGAAGCGTGCAAAGATTCCACATCTCACTGGAGGTTATCGGCTAAGGCCACACTCCGCGTGGAGAGGTGCCTGACTGTCTCCTGGGCATCTTGGTCTGCAACTCCCTCTGCTAGGTCCTGCACAGCATGTGGAAGGAGCACACATCTGTTTTAAAAATCATGATTTCTGGGAAAATGAAGAACAAGAGTAAACTTGAAATGTGCAGACATATATAGAATCAAGACTGTGCTTTAACGGCCTTGCAGTTCTCGTGCCGAAAGGACCAAACCAGAATTACACGCTGAACGAGTCCGAACAAAAGAGCATAAAAATACGCCAAGTTAACTTGTAATAAACTGCCTAGCAGTGTCCCCTTCCGTCTTTCCCACAAAATGAGATCTCACCAGTAAGTGGGCGCTCAGACTTTCTGTGTGCCTGGCACAGGTCTAGGTGTTGGGACAGCTCAATTCCTGCTCCCAGGCAGACTGGCAGTCCAAGGGGGGAGATGACACATGAGCAAAGTCACTCTGTCACTGATGGAGTGGTGACAGCTGTGGGTAATGAAGCTGAAAGGGATGGGGCACAAGACATCTCAGCAGAGGCGTCTGTATAGACACCTTAAAAAAAAGGCAGTAATAACATTCCACTGGCTGATTCTAAATTACAGACCTTAATTTTCACGGTGGAAGTATCTTCGCTGAGAATGGCTTTCAGGCGGCACCTACGAATGATTCAGTTACAGGCGCAGAACACCAGGCTTCCCTGGGCTGAATCTGTCTCAGAGGCGTTTCTCAGGTGCCTTTACAGGGGAGACACAAGAACTCAAAGGGAGACCTGGAGTGCATATCCCACGGCACAGAATGCACCGGGCTGAGCACTTCTGCAGTTACCCTGCACAAGCGGTGACAGCAGAGGCTGACGGGGATGGAAGGCACTCGGGGTGCACGAAATGGCTCAGACCTTCCCCGCTGAAGGAGATGCACATCATCAGGCACAAGGGGTGCCGCCACATGGCGAATACGTGCAGGTGAGCGGAGTGAGCTTGGGTTGACAGCCATCTGCAATCCCATCAGGCTCGCAGTCCCAGAAGCTTCCAATTAAAACCCGAGCTAACCGCCCCCACCCCTACCCCACCCCCCAACACAACTCAGGCCAAGCCAGGAATGCTAGGAAACCACAAGCCCCCTGACCGGGGCAGGGGTGTCCTCCCTCACACTCGCTTCGCAGTTCTGAGCAGCACAAGAAAGCAGGTGCCTTCTCCAACACCGGGCGGCCAGGGCCACCTCCCGGGAGGGCCCTGAGGGCAGCGCTCTAAGCGACCCCTCACAGGGGGAGGGCGGCCAAGCAGGCCCGGCTCAGAGTGGCCATGGTCCCAGGCACGTGTTGCCCTTGTGACGGAGTCCGCCGGGACGCGAGTGTGCATCTTCAGAACATGTGAACCTACAAGGACAGGTTTTCTTAGCTTAGATCTCAAGTCCTCACGAAGTGTTCGTTCTGCAGTCCTCTTGTGAATCTGGTCACACTATCCATCCTTGGACTTTCTACCAGGTAATACGTATACTTGGCAATAAGCTTTCTATTTTTTATCTTGCTCTTCTTGTCCCTTCTTAAGGTTGCAAACTTCATATGAACTATCACCAACTGTCACCGTTTGGCCAGACTTCAGCAGCACGGGCACCATGTCCACTCACGAGTGACCTGCCACCGGGCTGCAGTTTGTGACGTCTTTAAAGAACTTATCTGTGATTTTTAAATTTTTTCCAGATTGCTGCCCAAATATTTGTAGTTTTTCACTTGCATACGTATGATCTTTTTATGAAATTTCTTTTTCCCTTAGAAGTTACCCATAATTCTAAAAACACGCCTTTTTCAATAGTGTCTAACTTACAAGTTAGGTGCATTGGCCTTTTCCTGATTCAGGTTCTCTCTCTACCGGAAAGTAGACCAGTTGTTCCTAAGCCCAAATGGTGGAAGGCATAAAGCAATGTACCACCCACTTACATGGAAACATCTTCTGACTCGCCTAGATTAAAAAAAAAAAAAACTACCTCAGGCTTCCTGATACCTTAGAACACATCATAATGGGTACACGAAACCGATCGAGATAAAGTCCAGATGCTTGGAGACGGCTCAGAGCTCTGGCGGCTGGACGCAGAGACGCTCCAAGGGGCTCGGCCGGTGGGCTCCCTGGGGAACGGCTCACTGCAAAACCGACGCCGAGCTCTCGCTTGTCTTTCGGTTGGTGAAAACACGCACTACTTCGGGTCTTTCATAAAAGTGGCACGCTGGGAACGTCATAAAGCAGGGGACACCTGTATATCATTTTTCTTGAGCTTCTAACCGGTACAATTTGAAAGTTGAGGGTCCTCGTGATTAAGTTTCTAGGTGTTACTCACTACCCATCTCACCCACAGTCCCCTGACAACTTGCTTTATCTGAAATCCACTTTGCTGAGGCGTAACTCACACACAGCTCAGTTCAGCGGGTAAGCACACTCGCCTGGACTGGACTGACGGACCGGTCTAAGTGCACACTCAGATAAACAAACCCCAGGCAGAAAGGATCTCCACACCATCTGAGCTCCTTTGCCTAAGTCAGCTCTACCCCTCCAGCACCACAATATGCACACACACACCAATCTGCTTTCTTCCTCTACACACTGGTTTTGATATTCCAGAGCTGAACATACATGGGATTCAGCCTTCTGTCTGGCTGCTTTTGCTCAGCATCATTCGCTTTGGAGGTTCATCCCCGTCACTGCATCCATCAGCAGTCCGTTTCCTTCCCTCATGTGGCGACACCCTGGCATGTTGACCACCGTCTTGCTGGACACCTGTGTCATGTTCAGTTTGGGCCACTGTAAGGGGAGAGGCTGTGAACATCCAGGAGCCGTCCCTGTGGTCATGCTATCGTTTCTCCTGGGCAACTGCCGAAGAGCGGCCGGGGAGTAACGGCTAAGAAAGCACCGAACTCGTTTCCAAAGTGGTTCTATCGCTTTACGTGGTCGCCAGCCAGGAGGGGAGGCGCGGCCGCCCACGTGCCTGCCTACGCTGGGGCCGCCAGACTTCTTGCAAATTTCAGCCGTTCCAGCGGGCGGTGGGAGCCGGTGGGCCCCAGCCCTTAAGGATCTTCTATGAAATGTCCATCCCGATCTCGTAGCCCTTTCTGTAACTGGGTAGCCCGTCGTCTTCCTGAGCTGTACGGGTTTATGTTCTGGATAGGAGTCCTATGTCACACAGGGTGCTGTGAATGCTTTCTCAAGTTTATGGCCTTCTCTTATTGATGTCTTCTGAAGAAAATTTTTTAATGAAGTGCAACTTTTCATTTATTTTGTAACTGGTGTTCTTCACGTCCTAAGTAATCTTACTCCAAGTCATGAAAATCCTCTTGCCCACTTTCGTCTAGACTTCCTACAGCTTCACAGTCAAGCCGACAACCCGCCTGGATCCAGCGTGCTGTGGTGTGAAGGGAGTGGTCACGTTCACGGCCCAACCCCACGACCACGCACTCGGTGCGGCACGGTCTGTATATGGCGAACCTCTCCCCTCTGGGTGACCTTGGCACCTGGGTCAAGAATCAGCTGACCAAGTGTATGCAGGTCTTCGGGTGGGAATTTTCAGTTGATCTGGGGGTCCACCCTCACCGCGAGGTCACAGCTCCTGTTGGGAGGTCTTGAAATCAGACGGACAGGAGCTCTGAATGGTTCGGTCTGTTCTAGGCCCTCTGCACTTACCTTGACACTTCAGAACCAGACTGTTCATTTCTACTTGACAAGGCCTGGTGTGACTGTGACAACGTGCTGATTCTATGCGTCACTCTGGGGGCAGAAGGACATGGTTCACGGGCACGCCCAGCGCACTGGCAGGTCTCACAGCTGGTATCTCTCTCAGCGGTGCTGCCACGGGATCAGCAAAGGGCCTGCATCCATTCCACTACGTTAGCCTAAGCAGGGTGCATTTCTCATATTACTATAGATGGTACTGTCTTTTAGAATGTTTTTATTATCAGTTTTTGATAGACTTTTCAGTTCATTTCAAAAGTATTTGTTGGTGGGACACCTGGGTGGCTCAGTCAGTTAAGCAGCTGACTTCAGCTCAGGTCACGATCTTGTAGTTCACTAGTTTGAGCCCGTTGGGCTCTGTGCTGACAGCTCAAAGCCTGGAGCCTGCTTTGGATTCTGTCTCCTTCTCTCTCTGCCCCTCACCCACTCGCACTCTCAAAAATAAACAAAACATTAACACAATAAAACATTTGTTGGTAGTACACAGATACCAAGTTGATTTTTGTGTTACTAGAACCTGTAACTTGATCAAATTCACTTATTAAATGTAGTTTTGGATTTCCTTAGAATTTTTAAATACACAAATCATTTCACTTGCAATTAAGAATGTTTTACTTTTTTTCTTCATGAAAAAGAATAACACTAAGTATAGGTTTTTGGCATATATCCTTAATCAATCAGTTAAGAAAATTCCCTTTTATTTCTAGCTTACAAATGTTTAAAATCTTTAATGGGTTTTGAATTGTTGAATGTTTTAGATGACAACATGAATTTCCCCTTTGGAACCACATAGACAGATTTCCCAACGTTAAACCATGCACTCCCGAGGGGCAGCGCCGGGGCAGCTTAGTCGGGTGAGCGTCCGACTCTTGAATTTGGCTCAGGTTGTGATCTCAAGGTCATGAGATTCTCTCACTCTTTCCCTCTGCTCCTTCTCCCCTCCCCCATGCTCTCTTTCTCTCAACAAACAGAAACACAAAAGTCCCTTCCCCAAAAAATCATGTGCTCCCAAGGTAAACCCCATTCATTAGGATGTATAGACAGCTTTGCCATAACACATGCCTTGAAGGTGAGAATTTGTTCCAACAAGATTGATATACTCGGGAACCAACAATTTCAACATGACACAAACGTCGTATCGTCTCATCGTCTCATGTGTGACTCCACTGGTAACAAATTAGGTGAATGTAAAAAACTATCCAGTAGAATCAAGTCATGAAGAGAGTATTCTCAATAATGTGCACCCCAGGGCGCCTGGGCGGCTCAGTCAGTTAAGCGTCCGGCTTCAGCTCAGGTCATGATCTCACGGTTCGCGGGTTCGAGCCCCACGTCAGGCTCTGTGCTGACAGCTCAGAGCCTGGAGCCTGCTTCTGATTCTGGGTCTCCCTCTCTCTGACCCTCCTCTGCTCGCACTCTCTCTCTCTGTCTCTCAGAAATAAAGGACATTAAAAATTTTTAATAAAAAAAATTAAAAAAATCACGTGCACCCCTCAGCTCCCAGTGACCTCTGTTCAATGGGGACCGCGGCCCCTGCACATGCGGCTCTCCTGAGGCGGCACCCGCCCGTCTTCACTCAGCTCTCCTTCCACTTCCCAACACCCGCCGTGACAAACTTCAGGGACCGGTCAGGCCCCAGCGCCCAGATTCGGTACGATTGCTTTAACCAGTTACCATGTGTAGGAACCGTTGTCACTATGTTCCTCACTTCTTCCTCATAGGTCCCTGAGGCAGCTCTTCAGAGTGTTGTGCCTGTATTTTCTCCAGAAGCCTATGGTTTCAATTGTATTGTTGCACAGCATGGTGATGTTTAAGAAACACATGTGTATTGCATTATACCAGAACTGACTGTGTAAATAAGCATCTTTATATACTGATGGAGGTGCCAAAATTTTATTGAGATGTCTGTCTACGCTCATGAATTTCTCTGCTTTTCCCACCATTGATCACAGGGTGGTGCTGGCCCCCTAAGGCCTTCTCACCGTGAAGACACCCAAGTGAAGCCTCTGCGTGCACGCGGGAAGGAAACGCCTCCGCCGCGGCCGGCCTCGGCGCCGCGCTCAACGCCAGCGGGGCAAACCGCACGGACCCCCCCCCCCTCCAGACTCTGCGCCGCGCAACCCGGAGCCCCGTCAGACCAGACGCGCGTGCATTTAAAATGACGTCGTTTGGAACGGCTCCTGCAGCACTAGGACACACACTTCATCGCTGGGACGCCCAGGCAGCAGCACAGAGTCCACTCCGTCTTGCAGCCGTGCAGCCGCTTCACGTTTCTCACGGTTGGGCTCTGCAGGACGATTTCCACCCTGCTCGGTCAGGCCCCTACTCTCTGCCTCGCACTTGTCCCTGGCACGGCCACACCCTTCCTGCCAGGGGGCCACCCTCTCTCCATCGGTCTCATCGCTTGTTCCTTCTGCTGCCTCCTGGAGCGAACAGGCTTTTGTGTCCTATTTCATCAAACCCACTGGCTTTTAGCCAAACCCGCCTGACTTCCCTGGTGGCTGCTCCAGACGTGCTGCTGCGCCCGCCGACCCGGGGGGCCCGTGCGGAGGTAACCCTGCGTCAGCTCAGCGCCCCCCCCCCCCGGGGCTCCCTCCCGCCACCCGGCACACCTCGCTCCGCGTTATGTGTAAAAGAAATGAGGAGCCGAGAGAAGTGTTTTACAGCTACCAACACACTTGCCATTTCCAGTGCTCGACCTTTTCTGTCACCCTGAGGAACCGGTAAATCTTTCTTTGGGAGCAGCTCTGACAGTGACAAATTCTGTCAGCTTTCACCTACGAATGTTTGCATTTCATCTTTTTTAAAATCTCCATTTTTCAAGGTAATTTTTGATGACTTCAGAATTGTAAGCTGATGGTTTTATTCTTTCAGTACTTTATCATCTCATCTGGCTTCTACCTGGTAAGTCAGGGGCCCTTTTCACCCTCGGTCTTCTGCAGGCAAGGGGCTGGCCCCCCACTCCCTGCCCCAACCTGCTTGTAAACTGTTCCTTTTATCAGTGCTCTTCACCACCTGTTCACCGCGTGCCCGGTGTGCTCTTCTTTCTTTATTCTACTTGGTGTCCAGATGCTTCGTATTGCCCTTCCCTTCCTGCAGTACGTAACCCGCTGCTGGGCCCGTCAGAAATAAATTTAACCTCTCAAAGTTCCATTTAAGTTCTTTCGGTTACTTTCTATTTCCTTCTTATATTGACGTCCTCCTTTAGGTCCCAGGAGCACATTTAAAATAGTAAGAGGTCTCGCTCGCTAATTCTATCATCTGTCACTTGAGATCTGTTTCTGGCACCTGATGTCTCTCCTGGTTATGTGTGTGCCACACTGTTTTGCTTCTCTCCATGTGTAACTTTTTACTGGATGATGGCAATTGTGAACATTATATCTTAAACTGGATTTTTATTTCCTTCTTCAATGAATGATGGGTTTTGTCCTGACAAGTTGCTGATTTTTTAGTCAGCTTGATCCTTTCAAGGCTTGCTTATCACTCTGGTAGGAAAGGTCTAGAACAGCTCACACTCAGCAACTGGCAGCCCTCAGCTCCTTGCCCTGGGGGACTTCTCAGTAAGGCTGCTGAAGGGTCCTCCCAACATGGTGACTGGCATCCCCCAGAGCGAGCGATTCAGGAAGAGACAAGGGGGCAAGTCGCCAGGTCTTTTACGACCCAGTCTCGAAGTCCCACACCTTCATCTGCCACATTCTACTGGGTACATGGGTACGCGCTACTCAACGTGGGGATGTCCCAAACACCAGGAGGCAAGGACACCGGGGCCATTCTGGAGGCTCGCTGGCACAATGAGTGAACGCTGCCACCACACACAAACAAGGAAACGACAGAAATGTTAAGATTCTACTCTTCAGAGAAATTTTCTAAAGAATGTTTTTCAAATCCTCCATTTAGTTGTTCCTGACGATAAAAGAATATTCCCTTTGACTTTACATGTCACACTACTATCCCCTAAAGGTCGGGCAAGGAAGATATCCACATATTTAATAAGGTTGAAGGTGTAAGTTAATTTCTTACCGACCACCATTAGTGTGAATTCGAAACCTTTTTTCACTGATTTTCGGTGAACTTGGTTGGGAAGGTTCGCAAATCCGACATAGCCAGGAGTTTCTGGATTTATAAACTGAGTTGGTTGTTGCTAAAATAAGATTTTACAAAAAAGAAAAAACAGAGTACTTATTAGTTGCTTTTAAGATACAATCAAACCTGGGACACAGATAAGTGTCATTAGTTTCCAAAATTAAAAAAAATATATATACACACAAATCCACGCCTGCGAAAGTCACCTGTATCAGGAAACTGGTGGTATTGACTCGACATTTTTAAAAAGATCAAACCAATCCAGCATTACTGCACGACGGAAAATCGGTCAAGCTCACAGTCATACCACGACCAAAAGTGGTCACACCGAAGAGACTCAGCAGGAGCGTGGCTTCTAAGAGTCAATCCTTCTAGGTACTGGGGGTGCTGCATTTGTGGAAAGTGTTCAGGGGCAGGCTGTGTCTCTCGGTCATTCCTACCTCTGTGCCAACAGTGCCACCAGGGTGAGGCAGGCAATTGGGGGGGGGGTGTGAGCATGGGGCTTCAAAGACCAAAGAGAAGACTAGGAATGCGAAAGGGGCACAGCTGAGGACAAGGAAGCATCAATATTCCCAGGTGGGTGGGATAAACTGGAGACGCACTCAAGTACATGCAAGACTCCGGGCCTAGCATACGAACAATGTGAGGAAATCGAGAAAAGAGAGAGATCAACTGCTTCTTTACTAACTGCAACAGATCAGACATAACATAGTATTTTCCCTTAAGGATTATATTCTGGAAACATATATTCACACGCACAGATGTAAAAACATTCACAAAATGTTACTGGTGGTTATTTCTAAGTGATGGAATTATGGTTAACTTTTATTTGCTTTTTTGCTCATCAGCGTCCCACACTCACACCAAGTACGGTAATTACACATCGGATGGTGATGAACATTGAACCACTCACACATAAAAGGCAAAGGAAAGTAATAATCCGACAATTTTAACCACAAGTTCTGCTTTTCTCAGCCTGTCTTTCAAAACTAATTTATTTCAGGGCTCTGGGCTAATCTGCAAGAGCTAATATAAGCCAATTTATCAAGTCTAAGAGTACTGTTAGTTTCATGATGATAAATGTTAGAATTTTAAATTATTATTTGATTGGTATTTTGAAAATGATGTAAAGGAGACTAAATGGATTGTTACTAATGTACTTAGAAACAAATTGGAATCTAAAAAAAAAAGGTCAAAGTTTTTAGAATGTCAGTTAAATCACACACTACCTCAACGAGTCAAATATATCAGCCACATTAAAAATGAGTCACGTAGGGGCACGCAGGCGGCTCAGGCGGTTAAGCATCTGACTTCCGCTCAGGTCATAATCTCATGGCTTGTGAGTTCGAGCCCCGTGATGGGCTCTGTGCTGACAGCTCAGAGCCTGGAGCTACCTCAAATTCTGTGTCTCCCTCTCTCCCTCTCTCCCCCTGCCCCACTTGTGTGCATGCACCCTCTCTCAAAAATAAATTTAAATTAAAAAATTAAAAATGAGTCCTATGAATCTAGACTATAAAGTTTGAAAACATAGAAGGACTTTCTCCTTCTGCTGCAGACACATGAGAAGGGCGATCTCTTACCTTAGACATCTTCAGCGACGTTTTCTCAATCTGTTTAAAAAAAAAATCCACATATACATATATACATGTATGTACACACACACATTTAATTCAGTACGAATTGATGTGTAAACAGACTTACACCTAAAACATCAACCGCTCCTGTTTTACTTGTCAATTTCATCAAATTACAGAAATGAGGAAATTATCACCTCATTAAAAATTAGATATAAAAAATTAGCTCAATTAAGCCAATCCTACACACGTACATATACATATAGACATTCCTCATTTCCGAAAAAGTCTAAATTTTTTTTTAGTACTGATTATAAGCACCAGGGACACCGTAAGAGAGTAAGAATCTCATGACCTCTGGAATTATGTCATTTCCTTTCTCTCTCCGAAACCTTCCAACAAGGAAAGGCACTTGTAGAGCATCGTCTGCCGCCGGGAGGTTCCGGAGCCCCTGAGAACTAGTTCTAGACAATGGGGCTCCCAGAGCAACACTTTTTTAAGTAAAGGGAAAAGGACTGAAGGCACTGGAGTGCCGGAGGAGCAGGACAATAGTTTTCCAGATAGTTGGAATTCTAATTCGAGTTTTAGAAGACTTGAAGCTTTGGGGAACATGGAGTCTGTCTGTCCCCTAATCTTTGGTAACAAAGTCAAGAGATAGGAATGCAGTTGGATTTGATTCCCTTGGGAGCTTAGAAACTTATGTCTTTTATGTTCCTGCCTCCCCATCCCCCCAAACCTTAACATTCCTGAAAACTGCACACCGTTTCCCTTCTGGACGGGGTATTTCCCAACCATCCCTGAAGGCACGAGGCTCCCGCACCCCCGCGCACCGTTTGTTTAAACAAGGCCAATGGCGGTAGAGTCTGTATTATGTCACAGCAGATAAGGCTACGGGCTCCGCTCTCTTTCTCATTGGCCCACTGGACGCGTTACCCTCACCGCCTTGGTCCCAAGGAATGAGAAGGGAGCGGAGGAGAGTAGAGAACTCACATGCAGTGACCGCCTGCTGCGTCTCCGGCTGAGAAGGGAGGACTGGGAAAGGCTGGCCCGAAAGGGAAGGCCAGCGACCGAGGAGGAGTGGACAGCTCCGAGCCTCGGCGGTGGGATTAGGCAAACAGAGGAAAGTAGGAATGTTAGGAAGAACAGAAGCAGGGGAGGAGTTCTGAAGAACCTTCTGGCAAGGACAGGAATACAGTGCATCCTGGAAAAGCTTGGAGAACAGAATCCCGGAGCGTGAGGACCCCCCCCCCCCCCCCGTGTGAGCTAAGTGAGCCCCTCTCCCTGCCTCCAGGAGCTCTGCAGGCAGAGCTGCAGGAGATGGGAAGGCAGTAATTTGACCCCAAAACCAGTAACACTACAAAAAAGATTCAAGTATACTATTTAAAACTTATGAACTTAAAAACCATGATTTTCATATTCAAACCTTGGTAGCTCAATTGAACAAATCATCACAATTGAGATTCGACTTGGAAGATCAAATATTAGAAAACTTAATGCACAGGCAAAAATACAGAGAAGAAAATCATGGGTTAAAAGAGAGTCTTGGGGAAACAATTTAGGCAATCTACCTTTTTTCCCTCAACTTTTTTTTAAAGCTTATTTCTTTATCTTGAGAGAGAGAGAGACTCTCCAGCAGGCTCTGCACTCTCAAAGCCTGATGTGGAGCCTGAACCCATGAACCGTGATATCACGACCTGGGCTGTAGTGGGACATTTAACTGAGCCACCCAAGTGCCCTTTTGGTAATCTACCTTGTTAACAATAAGAGTTCTTGTAAGTGGAGAAGGGACAGAGGGAGAAAAAGAATAGAAATAGAATGTTTTCCTGAGAACAAAGACTAGAGTCCACACATTAACGAACTCTGGAATGAATTAAGGTCTCTTGAATAGAAAGGGACATCCTAGGAAAATTGTGTTAATAATGCAGAATTAGTATTAAACTACCTAAGAGTTGAGGGCAAGAGTGAGAACACAGGAGTAAAACATTCCAAAGAGAGAGGTGAAAGGTCAGATGGAATACAGATGGGCCTGGCAGAAGAAGCTGACATCTTTTTTTTCAAATATAGAAATTAGGCATGACTATGAGGGAAAAGGTAACGCATTCAAGAAAAATTATAGCAGAACTTCCAAATTAAGGGAAAAATAGGGAATAGCAACTTGATCAAGCCAGCAAAATTGTGGAAAAAGAAAAAATAATAAAATCAATTATCAAGTGGAAGAATACGCTTAAAACAAAGTAGGAAAAATGCTGAAAACAAAGGGACAGGCTGCCCGCTGCCAGCCAGGCCAGACCAGCCAGAACAGGGCGGACGTTACGGGAGTTGGCCTGGGTGAGATCTGAGACTAAAACAGGATCGTGATCACAAGAGGCTAGAGAAGACGTAACATTCCTAAACTCTGACATGCAGATCATCACAGCAGACAAATACATAAGGAATGACTAGGAAAAATAACAGGTGACTTGGTAAAAATAAAAGACAAGTGGGACACTTTAACAGCATCCCTCAGAATGATCCAGATTCAGTAAACATAGTATGAGCAAGGGGACTGAGTACCAGTCAGTAAATTAGAATCGGTATACAGAATCTAGAGTTAATAAAACAAAAGCAACTAAAGAAAACATTTAAAATTATCATGTAACTACTATAAAGAAAATTTAAACAAACTTTAAAATACATTTTTACAATTCATGTTCTCAACTCATGATCTGTTAAAACTAGGAGAAAAAAGATAAAATACAACTCCCAATTATTTGGAACACTCCCGATAGCCCTTGGATCAATGAGGGTAACAAAAGCAAAACCACAAGCTATCTAGAAAGCAACAGAAAGATAAGAAAAGCAAGATCTATGGGATACAGTAAAAGCTCCATAGATTCAAATGAGAATTTGGGTTTTAGACATTTTCATTAAAGAACACTGAAAACAAAGAAATTCTATTCTCACAATATGGAGAAACAAATGAAATAACTCCATTGAATGTAAAGAACCCAAAAGCTAGTTCTCTGAAACAAATGCCTCATAAGATTAAGGAAAAAAGAAAAGCAAATATGGAAAAAAAGGTTTAATCACACACTCTGGAGACGTGTATCAAGATGGTCCCAAACCTGAACATCTGGAAGAAATGATTTCCTAGACACTGTAAATTACCAAAATGGAACCAAGAACTGGAAAACCTGACTAGAATAGCACTCAACAGCTGAATAAAATCTGCCAATGAAAATGGGGGATGCCTGGGTGGTTCAGTCGCTAAAGTGGTTGGTTAAGCGTCCAACTTTCCTTTTTTTTCTCAGAAATTTTACTATGCAAGGGCTCTGGGTGGTGGTTAAGCATCTGACTCTTGATGTCAGCTCAGGTCACGATCTCTTAGTCCGTGGGACAGAGCCGGCATCAGGCTCTGTGCTGGCAGTGAGGGGTCTGCCTGGGATTCTCTCTCTGTGCCTCCCCTGCTCAGGTGCTGTCTCTCTCCTCTCCTTCTCTCTCAAAATAAACAAATATTAAAAGAAAAACAGGGGAGGAGGGGGAGACCAAGACCAGACGGAATTAGAGCTGAGTTCTATCCAACCCGACAGGTGACCCCCAAGTCACTGACTAAGCCACCACAGAAAAAGGGAAAGCACTGCAATTTATTTCATGAAAACACTACGAGCACAAACTCAGAGACAGACCTGAGAGAGAAGGCTGGCTAGACAGCGGTACGTCACTCTCTCTCATGAATATAAGCACAAAAATTCTCAATGAAATCTGCCAGCAATTAGCTTCCAGAAATACACCAAAAACATCTACCTACATAAAGCTGTTACAACAAACTAAAGGAAATAATCATATAAAAATAGATGCTGACAAGTCATGATAAAATTCAGCAGCAAACTCTAGTAAAACACTCCAGGGAAACTCCTCAATATAATCTAGGGGATCGCCAAACATTCACGTCAAATATTGTTCTCTCAACAACAGAATACTAAATCTATCTAAATCACAATCACTCATTGGGCAGGGACGTCCACTATCGGCGTAACTGTTTTAAACCACTTACTAAAAATGCCAAACTTAAGAACAAAATCCCCACGGACCACCCATCATCCAGCTTCAACAATGACCAATTCAATGCCTGTTTTGAATACCCCTCTGCCACTGTCCCCATCCCTGACTTCTAAAAAAAAAAAAAAAAACAACTTAAAAACAAGTATTAAAAAAAATAAAATGACAAATATTATAAGGAAAATGAACAAATGTGGAATATAATATCCAATCAGCACTCATATTCCTGGTTGTCTCACTTTCTGGTTTTTCATTTGAGTTAAGATCCAAGAAAGATCTTCACATCGCAATTTCACCAGGATTACTGAATACTAATTTGACAAGTTTAGTGAGAATTAAGTGAAACAACAAAATGAAAAAACAACGTTGTCATTGATAAGACTGAATACACAGAAAATACAAATAGTTCAAAGATTCTAGAATAAGACAACTTAGTAACGTGGCTAGATATAAGACAAAAAATAACTTTTTCTATTCTAGTAATGAATATGAAGGAATGGAAATAGGGAAGAAATGCCATTTACAACAGGATTAAAACAAAAAGCAACTAAACACGTAAGAACAAATTTAGAAAAAAGAAAAGAGGTCCAATGTGAATCAAACCATTTTTATTTTTCCCAAATTAGTATATAAATGTGGTCCAACCCAAAGTGGAATTCTAATGAGGCTTTTCCCCTAAAGGACTGGATAAAGTGACCTTCAGTTCACACGGAAGAATAAGTGCCTGAGGATGGAAACGAGCGAGCACTGGCCGTCGAAGCCGCCACGCTTATCTCACTATAAATAAGCCAGCGCAGTGGCGCAGGACGACCGCGGGGGTCTCCCCTGATCTTTCACAGACCGGCTTCTCCTCACTGGACCCTGGGCCCCTGCCTGGGTTCTCACCCACTCCATTCGACAAGCACCCTGAAGACGCTGTCCCTCCAGCCCACCTGTGTTCACCTTACCCTGCTGAGGGGGGTCTGAGGATGTTCCATAGGAGAAAAGGGGGGCTTTCTCTGCTCCCCATCAGTTTCCTGCTATGTAAGAGCTCTATGGACGCACACGTACGGGAAAATGGAAGATACCATTATTTGAACAGGCTGCGAATCCTTTAATTTGGCAAGTTTTTCTTGCCATATCCTATTTCCTTCATATTCATTTTTTCTCCTGAAATATAATTTGAATCCACTATGATTTTCTAACAACATAAATTACAACTAACTAATGTAAAATAAAAGGTGAAAGAGAAATGTTGAACTTGTGAAGAAGCAGCAACACAGGATGCCAAGCACTGTGATTAATTTAAACCACTGAGGGCAGACCACTGGCTCTCCTAAACTCAATGTGGTCAAGTGAAAATTTTGTTCCTTCGAGCTGTGCTCCTTGAAGGCTAGCAGTTGCTTAATAAACATGCTCTCGCTGAACACGCTTCTACAGAGCGGTACTCCCGTCCCGATTCAGAGAGCAAATCAACTTTTTCAAAACAAAAGATGGAAAAAAAAAAAAAGATGGGTAAAAGTGGAATCTTGGCAACACACATAAATTTTTTTTGCTAGTGGTATTTATCATCAGTGGGCTGTCCATACCAACCACAGACATGTTATTCTTATTTTTACATGCATTACCCCAATCCTCAAAATGACCCTGCAGTACAGGACCCCACACACCCATCATCTCTTATCCAGAGCTCTTGGAATGCTCGGCCGAAAGATTCTTTGGATTGGAGGAAGGTGCCAGTACAGCATACACCACAACCTCCTCAAGGGCTAGTGGGGCAGCACATTCCACAATCAAACGTATTTTCTATCGTGTCAAATACGACCATCAGCACGAAGTGGCACAAATACAGAATATCACATGGCCTCGCCCAGTTCCACTGCCAAATGAGTGATGTTCCCATCTCTCTGGGGGAAAAAAATAAAAAACCTCTTTTGTTTTTTTTAAAGCAGTTTCTGGTTTTGAAACTTAGAAAAGGACCTGAATCACCCTCATGAATAACAACAGAGGGCAGTTCCCCCTTCCCTCCCCATTTTCCTAGGTTACCCTGCAGCTCAAAAGCAGTCAGAACGCAAATAAGCATCTGATTGATTCTCTACACTGGTTTTCTGTGTCAGGTAAGACCAAAGTGGAAAACCGGAAAAACAGCAGGCTCACCTTCACAGCCCATCTTGCCACCATTTGACAGAGCAGTACACACTGAGTTAGGGCATTGGGGGGTACAAAGAAAGTCCCAGTGGGAGCTACCAAAACCGAAAATAATGGGACTTCAAGCTACAAGCACTAGGAAACAGCTTTCATGACCCCTACGCTATTTGATATCACTTACTAGAACCTTACACTTACTTTGAGGTGTTATGATTTGAATCGTTCGAGAAATACTAGAGAAGTTACTACACGCTGGTCACTGTGCTGGACAATGGGTAAGGGTGACAAGACACACATCTGCCCCTCAGAATACTAACAATCTCACAGGAAGCTACAGCAGAGAACAAAGGCCGATTCCAGGCACAAACCTAAGCCAGCCAGAGGACATCTACTCGGGGCCGAATCCTGAGCAACAGAGCAGGAGAAGGTGGGGAAGTAACTGGGTTTCAGACAAAAAAAACGGTCTGGGCCAAGACCAAAGGTGGCAAAGACCCCACAGTTTGAACTGAAAGTTAAAGGTGTTGGGTCGTGTCTGGGGAGGGGGGGGGAAGTACAGGGGAGGGAGGGGTGGTGCTGACAAAAATGAGTCCAGAAAGGTAAAAGGTGGCCAGGTCTTGTGGGTCCCGCGGCCATCGGAGCTGAGCTCTACTGAGAACAACGGCAGCCACAGGCCGCCTCATCTCAGGCCTTCACGGGAATGGTGGGCCCTCCCCACCTCCGTCCTTCCGGATTCGGGTGTCCACTGGGCTGGGACCACCTCCTCCTGGCCCCAGCTCTAATCTGCAGCCAGGAAGCGTCTGGAAACTTAACAAGACAACGAGGACTGGTTGAGACTTACTCTCTGCTAGAGGATGGCAGGGTGGACAACGGGACAACCACACGACAAAAACCCGCCCCACAGGAGGCAGCCCGGACTTTCCCTCCCCAACCACCATTGCCAGCGCCCCAGGCACATTATCCAGAGACTGTTCGGTGTCTTCTGCACAGGACGTGCAGGGGGTCCCCAGATTCCTCAGGGACACATCCCGCCATGAGGGCCCGAGAAGGGCCAGGGAGGGCCGGGGACCCCAGAGTAGGCAGGGTGGGGGAGGGCCGGAAATCCGGGACGGGCAGGGTGGGGGAGGGCCCGGGATCCCGGGGAGGAGGAGAACCGGAGACGGTGAGGGAGGGGCAACGAGGGCTCGCGGAAAGTCCAGAAGCGCCAGGCCTGCCGCCCCTCCCCCACACCAAAAAAGCCGCCCCGCCGCGCGCCCTCGGAGCCGGTCGACCGCCAACCCAAGCCGACCCCCACCGCTTCTGCACCGGTTCAAAGCTCACGCCCCCGCGACCGCGGGAACCCACGGCAAGACACTCACCGCGGAGAAGCTAAAGAATAGGAGCCGAACGACCGCGCCGCGGACCCGCCCAATGCCCGACGTCCGCCCAGGCCCCGCCCCATCCCGCCCCGTGCGCGGATGGCGTCATCACGTCGACCCGCTCCCTTGCCAACGTTGTCCTCGCCCCAGAGCGACCTGACCCGCCCTCCCTCCTCCGACTCGCCGGCTTCCGAGTGCGCAGGCGCAGACCCGTCCGCGGTTTTCGCCTCTGCGCAGGCGCTGTGCCCCTCCCACGGCGGTTGGCCATATAGAGGCTGGGGGTGGGGGGGAGGTCAAGCGTAGCCTCTTCTCCTTTACCAAGATGGCGGCTTGTCCCTGTTTCGCCACAGTTCCTACCTTATGAGCTTGGTTTCCTTACGCTGATAAGAGTGGAACAGGTAACGTGAGTCTTTGCCTTGTGAGTACCTAGAGTGGGGGAAGGGCGTCTCTTTACAAGGAGCTAAGTGGCTGCTGAGGAGAAGCGAGACGGACAGGGATAGGGCAGGTCACGGTAAGACTGCGGAGCGACCATGGGGCGGGAGGCTTCCCCTCTGGCCCTCTCCTCCGGGAAGATGGCGGCAGCACCGAGCTGGGAGCGCCAGAGCGGGACCTCGGAGGGTACTGAGAGCGGCCGAGTGGGGCTGCTCTAGCCCCGGGCCGCCGTCGTCTCGATGGTGCCGGGGCCTCGCCTCCATTGGCTGCCGCGGGTCACGTGGGCCAGCGGCCCTGTGCGCGGACCATCGAGTTGGGCGCCTGTCCCCAGGGACGTGGCCTTCGTGCGCCCGCGCTGGGGCCTGCGCCCCGGGGGAAGGCGGGGCGACTGCGGCCCCTCGCGGTCTCCTTGTGGTCTGGTCGCGGGGTGAGACCTGGGGCGCGTCCCCAAGCCCACTGCGGCGACGCGGCTCGGGGACGGGAGGGCGACCTGCCCCGCCCGGGCCGCGTCGCCCCGGGTGTCCTTTCTCCCCGTGGGCGGCCTGCAGGCCCACACTGTCCGACCCAAATGCCCTCGCACAGGGCGCGTTTCTTCAGGACGCCGACCGAACGTAAACTCAGTTGTTGAGACTCTGGTGGGCGACGACACAGTGTTGGGAACGCTGGGGGTTACCGAGAGGGAATGTTTGGCACTTGCTAAGTGTTCTCTGTCATCGACTCGGAAAATGAGAGGGTCAGACTTTGTAGGAGGATTTGCACGCCGTGTGCACCCAAAGAGAAAATCTTCCCTTGTATTATTTCGAAAATGGTCTTAATGGTCAGATGAAACCTCTTGCAGGGATATAGGTGAGTGACATCTCCAGTAACTGGATGATTTGTCCTTCAGTTCTGAATTTGGTTTCTGTGTCCTCAGTTTCATGGCTACTTCATAAACCCGCAGGCAGTGACTTCCCATTTGTTTGGTGTCTGCTTAAGGACAGTCACTTTCTTGGCAGGTAACTTTTTCAAGGTCCTGTTATGACGGGGCACGTCCCAAGTAGGATTTTGTCTGAAGCAACTGGTAGTGCCACGCTTCAGAATAACCTTAACGTTCACCTATGGAGTCAAACCTGGGGTATTGAAACTGAATGAAACCTAGTGCCCAGGTTTAGATTTTGATAAGTTTGAACAATAAGGACCCCCAAGCTAACCTCGTTAAGTACGTTGAATATTAAGGTACTTGGAAGCAGTGTTTTAAAGTAGTTGAAAAGGTATTTAGTTAAAAATGGCTTCCATCACTTGAACTCCCGGTTGTCTGGATCGAAACCATTAGCCATCAACCTATCACAAGACTTCTAGGCTGAGAAGAAACTGAGAACACCCCTTCAAGGCTTGAGGGACAGCATTTGAAAGCCAGATATACAATTTATATGTAGTGAGGCTTAAACTTTGCTTTCTTGAACTAACTTCCATCAGCACTGTTGATGGGCTTCCCTCATTTTCTCTAATCAAGTTAGTCTCACCTGGCAACACGTACAGCGAGTTTGAGGAGAGGCTTTCTACGGTGCCATCAGCCCACATTCCTGGGCACCACTGGGGCCAAGCCCAGCTGGATCTCTGTCGCAAGACCCTTTCTCATGGGCCAGGCTCCACCTCTCGGCAGCCTGATAGGAGACTTCCTTCTTGGATCATCAAGTTTTATGTGTTTCTTTTCCTTTGGTTTTCTTGTTTGGGGCTTCTGGTTGTATGACTTTGGCCTCATGACTTCACCTCTTTAGCAGTTCAGTTCAAAAACATTTATTGGGAATTGTGTGCCAGATACTTCTAAGGGTTCTAGGGACCTAAAGGTAAAGAAGATGTAGACTTTTTTCCTTTCCTTAAGCAGCTTATGGTCTAGTACGGGGGATTCACTTGTAAAGTAATTAGGTTACAGAGTTTTAAGTACAATAATGCGAATATATACAAGGTATAGAGATCTGAAGGAGGAGGTGGTAGTTTCCTGTTGGAAAGTATTTATAAAGAATCTGGTTCTGGAACTGGGGTTAGAGGATGAGAGTTTTTCCAGAATGGGTTGTTCTAAACAGGAAAACTAGCTTATGTCAGGGGGATGCCTGACAGCCATAGCTGGGGCACACATGGGCAAGAGGTTGAGAATTAGGTGCGTTGCTAATAACATCTGAAGTGGTGGAGGGCCTGCCTGAGGTTCTGTTGTGAAAGGCTTTGTGCCCTGCGGTCGGCCTGGTCGGGCTAGGACTCTGACTTGGGCAGGATTTCCAGTGATTCCACTGGCCACCTGGGAGATTTCTGGGAACTTTAGTTACAAGTGGGTAAGAAAGGGTCTCCACTAATGCTTCCCAACTGAAACTTGTTTACACACACACCCATGGGTTTGAGCGGAGGACACACTTTTGAAGTACAAAACGTTTGATAAGGCCCGTTCAGCATCCATCCATCCCACAGGGCTAGAGACGATCCTTTTTCTATTAAAAAAGAACCAAGCTCTTGGAAGAAGCACAGCACACAACTGAGTTCTCAGTTGCCAAGTTACGGTGGCAAGAAGTCCAGCATGCATATTGGAAAAGTTTTTGGCCAAGTGGGAAAACAGCCCGAGAGCATCCGTGAGTCAAAAAGCCTTTTCCCTTAAGTTATGAAAACATTGCAACATCCAAGATTTGAAAACCAACAAATCCAAACTCTCTTGGTATGACATTTTAAAAATTGATTACGCAAGTTATTTTGGACTAAAGTAAGTTTGTGTTTTGTTTGTTTTTGTGTGTTGTTTTATGGTTCTAAAATCAGACATTTTAGAAGTGATCTCCCTGGGAGCCTGTTCCGCCAGGCCTGCTCAGGTTCCTTGAATACTGCTAGAGACAGCCAGACGTGTCGTCCCAGACGTGTCTGGACGTCGTGTTTTCTCTGCCATCGTGATGCGTGCCATTAATTTGGCAACAGTACATGGTGTGTACTCTGCCTTAATACTTTTTGTTTGCATTCATATGAGTTTTAAAGTTAAAAATGAATTTTATTTCAAATCAAGGTTTTATCTTCAAGTAGTTTTAAGGAGGAATAGGGCACCTGGGTGGCCCAGTTAATTGAGCATCCAACTTCAGCTCAGGTCACCATCTCACAGGTTATGGGTTCAAGCCCCATATCAGGCTCACTGCTGTCAGCTTGTCAGCACAGAGCCTGCTGTGGATCCTCTGTCCTCCTCTCTCTGGCCTCCCCTGCTTGCACTCTCCCAAAAGTAAGTAAATGTAAAAAAAAAAAAAAAAAAAAGAAAGAAATGTGGAAAGGCTTGTAAGGAGACACTATAGATCTCCTTCCCCAGGCACATCTCCTCTGCTGCAGAGCACGCACATCCATCTCTTGGGTTCCTTTGGTCTTTGCCTCTATGCTGAATAGCACATGTGCTTGCCTGCTCGATCATTGCTCTTTCCTCCCCCGTGGCACACCTTGTCTCCTTACTTGACTCTGAATAGGTATGAAGTTTCTAGCTTTCTTTCACTGCTCTGCCTGTGTGCAAATACATGGCGGCCTGAAGCACACGCACCGCTAGTTTGGTTAGTCCGGTACTCAGCATCGAGTTACGGCTCCCTGTCGCCTTTCACAGCGAGGCCAGTGTGATGGGATGGCTTTTCCTTTCCTGGATCACGTTGGTTTTCCCTGAAGTTCTTGTAAGTTTTGTTTTTTTGTGTGTGTGTTTTAGTTTTCTATGTATTTGTCATTAAAATTGAATCCCAAATTCAACAGTTGTTTAAATTTCTTTCAAGAAAGAGTCTTTTTTTTTTTTTTGTCTGATGAAATTTCAGTATTTCATGAATCTCCTCTTGAATAAATCTCCCCCAGGCTCCCATCTGCTGGGATCATCCTGAAGATCTCACTGCCCACTTGCGTTGGGTCCTTGGTTTCCTGGAACCCCGATCCCCCTGTCTCTTGACTCCTTACCCTCTCATTTTGATGGAGCACTTCCTCAAGGAGTTGCCTGGGGACAGATGCATGGGAGACCATGTTTTCAGAACATGTGTGTCTGAAAACTTCTACGCATGTAACTGAGGGAGAGTTGGACACCGTTTTGCTCCGTCCTCTAGCTTATCTTCCAGGGTTATTGTTGAAGACTTCACCCATTCTGATTCTTGGGTCTTCATACGTGGCCATTTCTTCTCTGAAGCTTAGTGGATTTTCTCTGTGAAGTTCAAAACACCCAGTGCAGCAATGCCTTTGGAGTCTGTTTTCTTCATCTAAGGTCTTGCCTTACACTTTAGGTTCTTTTGTTTGGAAACTCCTGTTCTTTAACTCTGGGCATTTTTCTTGATTTATTGCTTTGAGTTGTTCCCATTTGCTTTCTTTTTGTAGAATTAGACCATTGTAACTTCTGGACTGACACTCTGATTTTGCTTAGGTTGTCCACGTTTCTGGAATGCATTCTCAGCTTTATTCTGGACATGCCATTGAGTTGTTCTCACTTTATTTCCCTAGGAGTGTTCTCTCAGTGACTTGTGACATCCTGGTTTTGTTTCATAGCTGTTGTACCTCCCCTTACCTCTCTGAGGACATTCCTGAGTTAAGGTTTTCTTTCCCTGAAGTCATGGTTTAATTCAGGCTACTTTTTGTTGAGGTTTTGGCTTTCATATCAGAGCCTTTCTGTGCTGTCTGGTGATATTTTCCCTCTGCTCAAATGTCAGTAGTTGGGACTTGCCAGCTGTGACTATCACTGCAGAGGCACTGACTGGGCTCTTGCCCTCCAGCACTCTTTCAGCTTCCTTCCGTCTCTCCAGATTCTCCCCAAAAATACCTTCTGGCCTCTTGCCTGTGTCCAGGGGGCCAAGAAGAGAGAAGACTACAATCTTGGCAGGAACTACACGGACAAACTCACTTCTATGACTTCAGAATGGTGTCTCACCCACCACTGTAACGGGTAACCCCAGTCCAAAGATTCTAGTTGCCTTTCCAGGGGAGAATCGTAGCCTTTGACCAGGATGTGAAAGGCAAAAAAAAAAAATTCCTTTTTAATAGTATTTTCTGATCATCTTTCTTTCTGGGTGCCCATCAGCAATGTTATTTTTAGCTTACAACATGAATTTCACCTACATTTGTAATTCTTCTGTTCTTTACTCCTTTGTAGCCTACCTGGGGGTTTTCCTTTGACTTACATGTGTGCTGAAAAGAAGAGGTGAATAGGTCAGTGTTATTTAAATGGCCGGGAAGCAAAGAAAAATTTCAGTTCTGCTGATGTCAGAGAAATGACATTGAAACCATATTTCCCCTAGAAATTGGAAGAAATAGACATGACCGTTTTAGTAGTAAGTGTGAGGGGGGGCATGTGTGTTCAGGTGTTGTGGGGTATAAATAATTTAGCTCATTGGGAGGGTAATTTTGCCTCTACAGTGACTATCTGTGCACCCCTCTAATCTTATTGAATTTGTGTTAATTTTTCCTGTAGAGGTGCTGGCTCTAGTGAGCAGAGGATATTTTTTCCAGCTTTGTTTGTAATCAGATATACACACAAAGCATACCATATCAGTGGAAAATTTGTGTTTTCATTCAACATGCAGTTGTTAATAAATGGGAAATTTGCATGTAAAACTTGGAAAAACAACCATGATGCATTTTAAATGAAATTAAGTGTAGGAAATGGTAAAACAATATGTATGATATGATATTTTTACTTAAATTATGTATTAATATATCCAGGAAAACCCTTACATAAAACAGTTTTGAAGATATTTTTCAGAGAAGAATTATGAGAAATTGCCAGTTTTTATGTTGTTTTATTGTAGCTGTGTTTTACAATTTTTTTTAATGTTTATTTCTTTTGAGAGTGAAAAAGAAACCACGAGCAGGGGAGAGGCAAGTGAATGTGAGAATCCCGAGCAGGCTGCACACTCAGCACAGAGCCTACATGGGGCCCAGTCCCATGACCACGAGATCACGATGTGAGCCAACGTCAAGAGTCTGTTGCTTCACTGACTGAGCCACCCAGGCGCCCCGTGTCCTGCAGTGTTCTTGTGATGGAAGTGCTGTTCCTTGGTAGACCAGCACTACGGCAGGCTCGCCATAGCGGTAGTGGAGCCGGCATTAACGTAGCCTTCACAGCCCCTGCGCGTCCTGTCCCGGGCTCTGTCATGGGGGCAGGAGCTTTTTAGGAGGCTGAGCTGCACCCCGAGACCCCACCGCGAAACAGCAGGCCACATCTGGAGCCAGGAGAATAGGGAGCCAGTACTTAGTTAGCAGGTACCATTTAGCAATCAGTATGAATTTTTTTTTTTTTTACAATAAGTGTTTTCTGAAAATTTATTTGTATGAATTGATACTTTTAGATATTGCAGCAGTGCTTGTCCTTTGTTCCTTCTGCCAGACTGGGCAAAGTGTTGGGACATTTCAAGATGAGGGAGGTGGTCCTCACTGGATGGGCAGTCAGGAGACCTGGACTTTAGTTGGGGGCCTATTCCTTTTTTTTTTTCTTTAGTTTATTTTTCAAAAAATTTTTTAAATGTTTATATTTTCGAGAGAGAAAGAGCGTGAGCACATGCATGCACACGAGTGGGGGAAGGAGCAGAGGGAGGGAGACACAGAATCCGAAGCAGGCTCCAGGCTCCGAGCTGTCAGCACAGAGCCCAATGAAGGGCTCGAACTCCCAAACCATGAGATCATGACTTGAGCCAAAGTCAGATGCTTAATTGACTGAGCCATCCAGGTGCCCCTAAGTGTATTTGTTTTATTTTAAGAAACCGAGCAAGTAGGGGAGGGGCAGAGAGGGAGAGAAAGAATTCCAAGCAGGCTCCATGCTGCCATTGCAGAGCCAGATGCAGGGCTCGAACTCATGAACCTGAGATCATGACCTGAAATGAAAGCAAGAGTCAGATGCTTAACTGACTGAGGCACCCAGGTGCCCCTGGGGCCCATTTTTAATCATTCTTAATCACCCTTTTTTCAGGGCATTTCTTGACCTGTAGAACTTTAGCTCCTTCTTTTTGAAGATAAGAAAGCTGAATCTGTGGGGTGCCTGGGTGGCTCAGTCAGGCCTTCTACTTTAGCTCAGGTCATGATCTCACGTTCGTGAATTTGAGCCTGTGTCGGACTCTGTCCTGACAGTGCAGAGCCTGGAGCCTCTTTGAATTCTGTGTCTCCCTGTCTCTCTGCCTCCCCCGTCTCATGCTCTCTCTCTGTCTCAAAAGTAAAGAAAAAAAGAAAGCTGAATCTGTGAGGTTTTGTTGTGACCTTTCTGATCGCACAGAACACTTACTTAATCAATTCCATTTATCAGAAACTCCATTTTCAAGTTTGGAAGGATGGCACTGGGAGCCGATAGTCACTCGTGTAGCACATTCTGTGACCCATTTCAAGGATGCACAAGTGATTGGAAAAGCTTTTATTTGTAGCTAGTAAAGCGTTTACTTGTTGATGCCTATGCAACAGCCCCCATGCCCTTTATTCCCAGCAGTGGTTCAACTAGGTGATTTTGGCCCCCAGAGAAATCTGGCAGTGTCTGGAGACATTTTTGGGTGTTGTGACTCAGGGGTGCTACTGGCATCTAGTGGTTAGAGGCCAGAGGTAGTCAGCATCCTGCAGTCCCCAGGACAGCCCGTGATGTAGAACCGTCTGATTGAAAAGGTCAGCAGGACTGAGGTCGAGAAGCCCTGCTTCGCAGCTTCAGTCCTTAGAAGGGTTCTGGACTGTAGCTGTCACAGGCTCCGTTTTTCAGTTAAGAGTGGAGGCTGCCTGGATGAAGCGTCTTGCACGAGTGGCTGATTGAGGGCCGCGTTGCCCTCACATCACAGATCTCCTGGGGGCGGGGTGGTGATGGGCATAGACGGTGCTCGGTGAGCGTATTCCGTGTACTCTCTGGTGGAGCACTGCGGACCAGCTGGCCCAATCAGTGGCGGTACCACCGTTGAGAGCAGCTCCTTTTTACAGGACAGGAGACCCGGCACGGTCAAGGTCAGTAATTATTCCATCCTTGTCTTTGTCCTCAGTTTTAGAAGTTTGACACATGTAAACATTCAGCCTCAGCCTATTTACCTGGTGTTTCCTTTCTGTCTCCAGGGCTACTCCAAAGCTTGGGGCTGAGAAGACAGTTATCTTATCCACACACTCTTTTCTAGCCTACGAGTGGGGCCATCCAAGCCTTTGCAGCAAGATAGATGGTCTACCCTGAAATAAATACTAAAATTCTTTTGCATTCCTTAGACTTTTGAGTCTCTTTCCTTGCTTCAGTCATCAAACATTAATTTTTTACCAAGTACATATCCATGAGGAAGTTTCGGGTAAGGAAGTGAAGTGAGGTGGAAGTTCCAGTCGGAGTCCGAGGTTGTGCAGGGCCCGTCTCTGTGGCGACCTGCAGGCAGCTGCTGTCCATCCCATTGTGGCCATCATGAGGGGTCGGCTTTCTTCTCTGGACTGGTGTCTCCGTCCTGTCACAGCCGCCCGGCACCACCGCCTGCCTGACGTCATCTGGCGGATGTGCAGTCCTCGCGGAGTAAGTCCTTTCGGTTTTCCCAGCCATGTCCCCATCTGCATTTCAGGAGAAGCCATCAGTAGGCTTGCTTGCTTGGGCTCCCTGTAGCACAGCGGAGTGACGTGGTCACGGCAGACAGCCCGTGCGTGCCTCGAGGGAGCGAACCAGCGGCGCAGCATTGAGTCCTAGAATGGAGTATGCTGAACACTTTTTTAGTAACTTTTGGTGAATTACGGTGGGCTGCTGAATCCAGAACAGCCTTCTGGACTCCGGGATGTGTTGGGCAGAGCAGTAAGCCAGTCCGAAGGCCAGGTCCCACCGTGTTGCTCTTGTGTTCTTCAAGCCACTGTTGAATTCGTGGCCTCGGCTGACCGTGGAGCAGCTTTTTCCTGAGGTTTGGATGTGCTTGGGTTAACAGGCCGCTGTGATCCAAGGGCACTGAGAGCGCGTGCTTCTCCGCAGTAGCACGGCAGCGCGGTTCGGGGCCGGCTGCCCGGCCTCGCGTTCCGGCGGGGAGCTGTCCCTTGTGCTCGTCTTCTAGACTGTCCCGGTCTCAGCCTTCATTCCCTTGTGCGAACCTTCGGGCATCTGACCTTAGGCGTGTGCATGGGGCTGGGCACCACATTTATGAAGCAGAGCAGTAATTCTTGGCGTTGCTGGGTCGGGGGAGAGGGGACCCTGTGACACTGCTCTGCTCGCTCTCTCCACTCAGGAGCAGGATACTGTCTTCCCAGCAGCAAGGTTGATGATAGCAGTGCTTAAAGCTTCTAGATACAGTGCAGGCTGGACCAGTGCTACTTTCGGTTTCTTTCTGGAGAGCGGAGATAACTTGAGCCTGGTGCCTTTAGCAAGTATTATCATTTGCCGCAGAAAGTATTGTGGAAACAGTTTTGTCCTTCAAGGGAGGTTCTGCCGTGGGAACTTGCCAGAGGTGTGGTGTGTTAGGCCTTTGTGTCACCAGGCCTGTGTGGCTGCAGTTCAGTAAATGGGGCTGGAGGAGGAGGGCACTGTGGGCCCTCGAGGGACCGGGTTCCTCTAATCCCTGCTTCTGAGGCACCCTGCAAGCCTCTGGGTGCGTGCGGTTCCCGGGAGCGGGGGCAGCCTGCGTTCAGGTGCCGTGGGGGCAGCTGCCTGCATGGCAACCGTGCCCAGCCCCCAGGAGGTTTGCATCCGGAGGCTCCGGAGAGAGCCGGCCTCCACAAGCAGCCTTGGGGGAAGTGGCGAGGCTGGAGAAAACACCCTCAAACCCGAAAGGACCAGAGCTCCCAGAACAAGTAAAGGTGGGAGGGAAAGGAGAAAACAACAGACGTGTAGAGTTAGAAGAAATCATTTTGGAAAGTGGGTCATGTATTTGGCATTTCTTTTGCTGTTTTTAAGACTTGGTTGAGGTGAGTGACTTGCTGAGAAGTGTTTCTGCTTCTCCGGGCTTCTTCGGTGTAAAACGTGTGGCTTTTGATTCCTTGTTACATGGCCTTGAAAACTTTTGTCCTTTAACTCTTTCTTTAATGTTATCATTTAAAAAAATAATAATAAGAGGAAAAGATAGCCCTGTGTAAACCTTTCCACCTTTCTGCTGTACGGTTCTGACCGCTGTGAGCCAAGTTATTGATGGCGCCCATGACTTCAGGAAGGCGCTGGAGCGCATCTGAGCGGGACTTCACGCTCGCTCTCGTCTGTGTTCTTCCTGAGGGAGAGAGCGTGCTGACCCCGGACATCAGACATCAGGCGAGGACAAGTTCAGCTCCGGGCTGCTCTCGCTCTTATGTGAGGTGCTCTCTAATTTTATGAATACTTGGCTCATTTAGAACTACCTTTCAAACGGAGCTGCTGAAGCAGATGCACTATTCTCAGTTTTTCTGGTAAGGAGAAGACGAGCCCGGTGGCCCTGAAAGGACCAGCTTAAAGCAGTGTATGTGAGATCAATTTGAAGAATACAATTTTTTCTTTTGAAACAAGGCTTCTATTTTGATACACTTGATTATGCTCGGAGCTGACTTGCCAGCCCCTGAGACCAAAGTTCTGTGTTGCCTTTGTCGCCTGCCAGTGAGTTCAGCAGCGCAGCCAGGCTGCCTGTGCCCAGGGCCCCGTGGCTCCCAGAGCTCAGCACAGCGGCGCCGGGGACACACAGACAAGCCAGCTGTGGCCACGGCGGCCCACCGGGCTCCGGGCTTTCGGGGCCCTCCGTGGTTTATCTTGGTGCTGGAGATGGTCACCGTGTCCCCATGAGATCGTAAGTGGGATTCGTTTCAGAAAGATTGGGCAGAGAGCAAAAGATGGTATTGCTCTGACCCATGAAAGCCCTGTGGCCTTTGTTGGTCAGCCCTGCCTTGTCCTTGGGTGGCTGGGGTTTCGGGTGTGACGCTCCCGGGCTGCAGACTTCGAGGGAGGCTCCCGCCCTGCCGTTCCTTTCAAACGCAGGCTTGTTGGTTTCAGGTTGTGCTGGTAGTAGTGGGACTAAGTCCTCAAGGAGAAAATGGCCTGGAGAGGACTCAGTGGGGATCTGCGGGTCTTTCCCTTCCATCGGTGTCACCAAAGTTGACTTGCGTAGCGATTGTCTGCTGTTACTTGGGCACGTGGCTTTATTGAAGGCTGTAGCCTGGTTCACTCTTACTTGGTGAGAATATTTAAGAAAAATTTTTTTCATATTTATTTATTTTGAGAGTGAGCATGTGCAAGTGGATGAGGAATGAAGAGAGAATCCCAAGCAGGCTCTGTGCTGACAGCGCAGAGCCCAACATGGGGCTCGAACTCACAAACTGTGAGATCATGACCCAAGCTGAAATCGAGAGTCTGACACTTAACTGACTGAGCTACCCAGGTGCCCCTTGGTAAAAAAAAAGTTTTAATTCCAAAGTGTACGTTTTATCTGTCTTGTGTCCTCACCCCGTCCTGAAGTGGTAGGGGCGTGTGTGTGTATGGTGTCCTCCTCACCCAGCCGGGGGCAGGGCTCCTTTCACATGAGGCGGCTCACCCCGTCTGCTGTCATCTCTGGGTCTGTGGCTGGGGTTCCCAGTGCAAGCTCAGATGGGGCGTTCTGTGCTTCTCCCTTGTGGATGTGGTGTCCGAAAAGCCTGAGGAGCACTGAGGGGCTCCTGCCTCCGTCGGGGGCTGGGGTGGGGCCCATGCTGACCTTGCTGTCATTCGGGATGAGCAGCTGTCCAGGTCTGTCCAGGTCTCCGCTTCCTTGACACTTTGTGGTGGTTTGAAAATCTGTGTTTATGAACTTCGAGAGGATGATGCATACCGGACGTCAGTAAGATGGAGTAAAGCTTTGCGGTGCTCCGTAGAAGGTGAGTGAGACACGCACCAAGGCTGACAAATGAAACATGTAACCAGCTTTCAGTTTGAACGATCAGCGTCATTTGTTTACTTAGAAAACAAGTCATTTTTATTATTTATTTTCAGATTAAAAAGTAGTTCTAGG
Source organism: Helogale parvula (assembly GCA_004023845.1). Classification (NCBI taxonomy): domain Eukaryota; kingdom Metazoa; phylum Chordata; class Mammalia; order Carnivora; family Herpestidae; genus Helogale; species Helogale parvula. The sequence continues at coordinate 61,707 of PJEM01001480.1, read as the reverse complement.
TGCACCTGGGTGGCTCAGTGAAGTGTCCGACTCCTGATTTTGGCTCAGATCATTCTCTCAGGGTCGGGGTGGAGCCTGCGTGGGATTCTCTCCCTCTCTCTGCCCATACCCCGCAAGGCCCTGAAGCATGCTCTCTCCACTCTCAAAAAATTAAATTAAATTAAAAAAATTTTTTAAGTAGTAGTATTCTCCATTTAACTGTTTCACCTATCTTACAGAGGAGTTGTAAGACTGGAACAAAAACATTTTTTCTTAACCATTTGAGGGTAAGTTGGGCACAGGAATCCTCATCACCCTTGGATATTCTAGGGTGTTTCCCGTGAACAAGACACTCTCCTTAACCACAGTACAGGAGCCCTGCCCCCGGCTGGGTGAGGAGGACACCACACACACACACACACACGCCCCTACCACTTCAGGGTGGGGTGAGGACACAAGACAGATAAAACGTACCAAAATCAGGATGTTAACAAGAATGCTTTGCTATCTTCACATTTCACTGGAAGAATCCATTCAGAAGCACAAGTAACATTCACAAGTGACATTTCATTGTTGGGTCTGTGTAGTCGTGAAACAAACGTTTATGGGGCCCCTGGGGGCCTCAGTCAGTTAAGCGCCTGACCCTTGACTTTGGCTCAGGTCATGATCTCATGGTTCACGGGATCAAACCCACATCGGAGCTAACAGTACAGGGCCTTCTTGAGATTCTCTCCCCACCTGCCCTTCACCTGCTTGCTCGATCGATCTCTCTCTCTCTCTAAATAAAACAAGTTAAAAAAAAAAAAAACCCTACAAACTGGCACATTATTCCATCTCACCTTGGCTTTCTTGGTCTTGCCATTTAATGAGCAGAGACACTTTGTAGAATGTCCCTCAATGTGATTTTTTAATTAGATTCAGGCTTTGCATTTTTGGCTGGAATAGCACAGAAGGAATTCTGGGTTTTCTTTGCATTCTGTCAGATGGCACACAAATTCCCTTTGTCCCATTACCAGTGATGCTCACTTTGATCGCAGATTGAGTTGGCGTCTGCCAAATTCTCCATTGTGGAGTCTGTGTCATTAGTAGGTATATGGTGGGGGGGTACTTGTGAAAGCTAAACATTTGTACCTGTCACATCTTCATTTTGGTCATGTATCTGTCAATATTGCCCATTTTTATTTGCATTATCAGCCTTTATCATCGTTACTTCCTCTAATGTTCATAGTGACCAGAGCGCATCCCCTTAGAGCTGGCTCCCATGTCCTTCTGAAGCGTCCCCATGGCTTCCGGTGCAGCCACACACTCTGCGCTCTGTGCGCCTTCCCTGCCCAGACCTGGAGACGGCCTTTCTTTTCACAGAGGCCACCTTAGGCACGTGGTGCCAAGAGAAGCAGAGTCTGGGCACTGGGTGGCATTACCGACCCAGGCCCTCTCAGTGGATAAGCCGCAGGGCGCGCATCCACACACACGTATCCGCAGGTACATGTGTGCACATGGGTGTTTATAACAGTCATGTCTACTTTTATCTCTCAACTGCAAAACATGAGTTTTTCTCTTTTGAAACACACGAGTTCATTCCAGTACTTCCAACTCCAATCAGGTGTGTTGGTATTTGTTCCAGTTTCTCCCTTTGAAAGTGGCAGTTGTCTTTCCCAGCAATGATATTCCTTGAGGCCAGACCCCTTTAATGTGCTTGCTTGTTTGAGCAGCCACCCTAGTGTTACCGGTCTCCTGCACGGATGTCTTCTGCCGTCCTCAGTCCTCACCGCACTCGGCCTCTGTAACATTCCCACCCCACGGGCGTGGCCTCCTACTTCCCCTGGGCCCTGAAAACACCAGTGATGTGGACACCCTCGTACATGGAAGCCCAGAGCCTGATTTTTAAAAATAAAGGCCTGTGCACTCTGTCTTGCCCTGTCCAGGCCGTTACCTGAGCCATCATTTACTTGTTTGAGGCCACGCACCTGCTGTGTGGTTTGGGCACGGCACCGGATAGCTGCCACTTGCTCACCGACGCACACTCATGTTCTTCCTTGTTCGTGGCCTTTGACGGTGCTTCTGTGAGTTTCCTTACATGTGTTAGACCTGTGCCTTCTGCGTTCTGCCGGTGCTTCTGGAGAAGGACTCCTTGGAAGTATGACTGCTGAGTTGGATTGTGTGTATGTCTCTTCATGGTGTTTTTAAATTGCCTTCTAGTTTTATGCATGCTCAGCCTTGGAGGAGCCCGGTTTTTCTCACTATTTCTAAACTTGCACCACTTTTTTTTTAAAGTGGGCTTCATGGCTAGTGTGGAGCCCAACAGGGGGCTTGAACTCATGACCCTGAGATCAAGACCTCCGCTAAGATCAAGAGTCGGATGCTCAACTGACTGAGCCACCAGGCACCCCCCAAACTTTGCACACTTTTGTTCCTCTTTATTGGTCTCCTAAAGGAAGGCTGAGTGCAGATTGACATCCGTTCATGTTTACCTGCAGTTGGTGTTACTTGTGCGTGAGCTGTGTGGTCAGGTGTCCTAGCTGCTGAGATGTTTGCCAGGCAGAGAAGAACTCGTGTTTGTACCCTCACTTCGCTATTAGAGGATCTGTGCTATATAAAATTCTTAACCTTTTGCGAGGGTCAGATGAGTCCATATCTTCCTCGACGGTGTCTACAGTCTGTATCCTCAGTAGACTTTTGCACCCCCAAATCACTGGTTTTTCTTTTCAGTCTTTTATCTCCCTCAGGCTTGATTTTTTACTTTCAGATCTCGAATGCAGCTGGAATTTATTTTGGTGTATACTGTGAGATAAGGGATCAATTTTTGTATTTTTCCCAAGTGGGAATTTGTTACTGGCCCACTTCTGTCTGTTGCTCTCCTTCCTCACTAATCCGAGAGGGCCCTGTGTCAGATGGTAAACACGTAGTGCTCATGGGTCTGTTTTATTCATACTTTTTCCTTTTTCTTGACCAATACCAAGTACTAGTTACTATTGCTTTGTCGTGTGTTTGGCTAGTCTTAGGTGAATCTCAACTTTGTTTTTGAGGCCAAATAATCTAGACAGATTTTAGGTGGATTTGGGAAATTTTTTTACATTAAAAAAAAAAAGCTCCTGGGATGTTGAATTAGTTTCGCAGGCTGCCCTAATAAATTACCATAAACTTAGCTTCAAACAATACAAACTCACTCCCTCACTGTTCTGGAGGTGAGAAATCCGGCGAGGCGTCTGCGGGCTCTAGGGGAGAAGCCGCTTTCTGCCTCCTGTGGTTTCTGGTGGCTGCGTCTACGCGCCTGGGCTTGTGGTCACATCGCTCCGGTTTCTGCCCCCGTCTCTTACAGCTCTCTGTGAGGGGTCTCTCTGCTGCTCTTCTCTCAGGGCGCTTACAGGGGCGTTCGGTGCCCGCCCAGACAGCCGGGCAGCCTCCTCAAGGTCCTTAGCTTAACCTGAAAAGACTATTTTTTCCAAATAAGGTAACATGGACGTCCCGCAGATTAGGAGCCGGCGCTCCCGGGTGGACACTTTCAGCCCACCGCAGAGGTTACCGGACGCCTGCTTGCGGTGTGAGTGAGCTGGGACAGACGTCTCTGTGAGAGGTCTCTTGAACTGAGACCTGGCGTCCCCTCCACAACATGGGCCTTTAGAGTATGTCGTGTGTGTACTTGTGTGTGCTTTGTATGGCTGAGGTACTAAGCTTTCCTGCAGGTTTCCTAGCTTTTCATTAGAATAGAGGGGACTTCTAGACAGACGGTCATCTGCAAATAGTGACGTTTGTCTCTTTGCTTAATTATGTCTCCTTAGGTTGCATGTTTTACAGTCTGTGACAACAGCGACATCCTTGCCATTTGGATACTTTTAGCTTCACACTAAACATGATATATTTTACCTCTCAGAAGTACTCTTCCATAGCCATTTCCTTCTATCGCTTGTGTTAAGTTCAGTAGGAAGCAAGGAACAGACACTGAATTTCCTCATTCTTTTGGGCATGTTCTAAATGATCCTCAGTCAGATAGATAATATTATCTATCTGGTCTCTTTTGCACTATGAATTTGAGAAGCATACACTTCTGGATATTGAGTCCTTAACTGTCTCCCTAGAACAGACCCTACTTAGTCATGGTGTCTTATTCTATAAGCTCGGTGCTGGATTCACTCGTTTGGGGTTTTGTTGGACTTTTCGTGTTAGTAAACTAAGAATTTGTAGTTTGTAGTTTGTAGTTAAGAATGTCTTTCTCGGCAGCATCCACTCATTGATTGGGGAAGCAAACGGTGCCTTGATTTGCCTCTGGGGGCCTCCCTTTTCACCATGTACAAACTGTGTGTTTTGGATGAAAGGGCCCAGCTGTACGGGCGGACTCTGATTGGCCATGGCGAATAGACACACCCCATCCCCTTGGTCCCTTGACTACAGTTATTGGTCCCGTGGTGGGCTTAGAACCCAATTAATGTCAGTGAGATACAAAAATAAATGTGTTGGGGCCCCATGGGGCAAAGAAGCTCTTACTTCCTTGGGAGCTACCAGAAGATATAATTACTGCCATTTGTAACGGTTCTTATTTCAAAACCAAGCAAGGATAGTACTGTATCGTGAGCTTGTATTCTCTGTGTGTTCTTTTCTGTAAGACTAGCAGGAATTGTTTGCTCTTTAATTGCTATTTTCAGAGAGACTGATTTTGGTTTTGATTGATCGGGTCAGCCAGGTTTTGGTTTTTGTTTTCTGTCTCACTAATTCTTCTTTTCTTTATTTTTTCCTACTTCCTTTGATTTTTCTCTTTCCATTTGACTTGAATACTTAGCTCATTTATCTTCATTTTTCCTTGTAATAAAACTTGTATGTTTGATTCACCCTCTGAGTACAGCTTTGGCAGCATCTTTTTTTAAAAGTTTATTTGAGAGAGAGAGAGAGAGAAAATTCAAGTGGGGGAAGGGCAGAGAGAGAGGGAGGCACAGAATCTGAAGCAGGCCCCAGGCTCTGAGCTGTCAGCACAGAGCCCGAAGTGGGGCTTGAACTCATGAACTGTGAGATTATGACCTGAGCCGGAGTTGGACGCTTAACCGTCTGAGCCCCTCCAGGTGCCCCTTCAGTATTTTATTTTAAAGCAAACCTCAGGTTTTGTGTTACTTGTGACTACTTTGGCATGTATCTTTAGTAGGAGAGGGCTTAAAGAAATCATACCTGACAGAATTAACTACCTTATTAACATCATCCAATATCTATTCTGTGTTTGGTTTTCTTCAAATGTCATATTAGGTTGGTTTGAATCAAAACCCATTAAAACCCAAAGAAGGTCTCTCCACACTGCATTTTGGTGATGCCTCTTTGGTCTATTTTCATATACATGAGGATTTTCTTCTTTTTTAAACTATCATTTGTTTATGAAAGCAACAGGGCCGTTTGGGCTGTGGGGTCCCCCGCATTCTGGATTTGTTGGTTGTATTGTGGTATGTGGTGTTCTCTGTGATCCTCCTATTGCCTGGAAGCTGGTAGCGATGTCTAGATGCTTAATTTGTTTCGGGTTTGACCCCCCACCCCCACTCCAGGGTGTATGGCGTGGGAGGGGGGACCGGTGTCAAGAATATACCCCAGATTGTGCTGTGTACCGCACTGCATTATACCGGGAGGCACGTGTCTGTCGTCTGTGGTGTTAAAATTGACCAGTGGACACTGTCAGCAGGCTGATTCCCTCACATTCTTTATCAACCAGGGATCTAATGGGTTTCATCGCCATTTTGCTTGTGTCCGTTATTTCATTGCTGTTTCGGTTTCCTTCTGCTGCTGCAGTTACCACGGACCCGGCTCAAGTCCGTCTTGCTGGGGTAAGTCAGGCGCCGGCGGGGCCTCCTGCAGGCTGGAGGAGAGAGTTTGTTACAGTTTAAGGACGCTTGTGACTACACCTAGGCCCCCTGTGCAGCTCTAGGTCCCCCATCTCGGCCGTAACCTAGTTCATCTGTGACATTCACAGGCTTCAGGCGTGAAGAGCCGGGTGTCTTGGGGGACAGTAATTTAGCCTATAATTGGCAAGTGCAAAATGAAGATTTGTCTGTTTCTGCATTTATCAGTTGGCATTCTCCCGTAAAGAAGGTTTCGCATCCCAGTTCTGATTACTCTGTAGTACAGTCCTTCCCGCCTTTCTCACGGTTTAGAACACCCCGGGACTGGCAACCTGCGAGGTGACGGCGTTCTGGCAGCTTCTTTCTTCTGGTCTCGCAAACTTACGGATACGTACGTAATTGTGTGTCAACCCATTCAAGCCATGTTTTGAAGCTCATATTATTCCCCAAGTTGGCTCTGTGTTCTTTGGATGTGACCCTGTTAGTCTGTAAGTGCTTCCTTTCCGCCGCAGCAAGGCGCCCCGCCTCGTCCTTCGTCTGTTCCCGCCCTGAGATTTTTCTGAGGAGCCCCGTTCCCGTCGGTGGCGAGTGGTGTTTGGATGCTCGGTGCCACTGTGTTGTGTTAATCGTGAAAATAAAGCAGTAAATTGTTTTAACGGCAAAAATGGATCTTATTGGAGAATAACAGAATTGGAATTCACGCCGTGCAAGCTGTGGCACGTCCAAGAGAGAGGAGGACCTCCGGTAAGACTAACACCGCGTCCTTATAACCAGTGTCAAGGAGGCCACTCTTTGTTTCTAGAGTTCTTCTTCTCGTTTCTACCAGTAAAACACCTGTGAATCGTGCGATAGTCAGATGAATTTGGCCTCTCTCCCTTTCCCCTCCCTTCTATGAACACTGTTTCCTTCCATCCTCTCTTTTTGAAAAGGTAAACAGATAAGTACGTACTCAGTGTGTGGGTGTCAGGCGCGTGTGTAGACACAGTACTTCTGATTCTAGAGGAAGGCAGCTCCTCGGTTCCTGCCTGCTGTCCTCTGTCGCCTTTGTTATTAACCGTGTACCCTGGACGCCGCGCACACTCGGGTGCGGAACCCTCTCCCTTGCCTTTTACGCTGCACGGCGTTTCACAGCCCGATGCGACATGCTTGGTCTGTCAGCCGCCTCCTTAATGGAAGTCTTGGTTCTTCCCAGACTTTGTTATCTTTTTATTTCTTACCCTTTCTGCTGCTGCTCTTCTGTGTAATCCTCCTCCACACAGTAGGTAGCGTCCATTCCAGAGAGCTGCGTAGTGTCTGTGTGGAGTTGGCCTCCGGGTTCTCTCTAGTGCTGGCGTGTGCCCTCCTGCTGCTGCTCCTTCCTCCCTGTGTCCTCACCCCACGTCCCTCCTTGGCTGGTGGTGATTTTCTAGTAGTGGGGTCGGTAGTTTGTTCTTGCCCGGCATACCATTCTTTCTCGACAGGTGACACGTCTCAGTTCCTGCTCCCCAGAGGCTCTTACAGCGTGGTGGCCTGCCCTGAGTCCGGGGGGCTGTCAGCGGTCTGACTCGGGACAGAGGAAGATCCATCGGCTCTGGTCTGCGCGTTCGACTTGTATTGGTGCACCACGATGCTGAGTTCTTGAGGGCGACGGCTACCCCAGGAGCTCTTTAAATCTAAAAGTGAGGTTTGCCCCTAGAGCAGACTCGGACGGCACTGGAAGAGATCATGGAGTCCCACCTCCTCATTTGACAAATGAGAAAACAGGCCGGGTGAAGAGGTGTGACATGTCCACACTGAGTGTCCACCAGGGCTTAATACCCTAAAGAGGAGAGACTCCAAAGACTTGATTTTTCTGATATTTGTTTCTTTGTAGAGAAGCATTACATTTCCATGTGGATAGGACTCGTTCCAGTTCCCAGGTATTTCTACCCACGGCTCCAGCTAACTTGGTTTCTCTATTCTAGCATGATGTTTCATGAGCGTGGCTCATTGCCTTTTTCTATGCAGATTGTAGGAAGAAAAAACATCTTTCAAGTATAAATCGTTGCCTTTGGTCAAATTGTAATTATATTGTTTCTTATAGTTTTAATGGGATACATAGGCAGAAGATCAAAAGAATTTTTTTTAATTGTAGGACTGAGGGGGGTACTGCCAGAGCCCTCCTCCGCAGGCAGGCCACCCCCATCCTGCCCTTCCTGCCCTCTTCCCAGAGCCATCATCACCTTGAGGTGGGACTTGCGGTGGCCCCCAGTCCGTCGCCCCTCTGAAACCTGTTACCATGGCGTTCAGAGACACGAATGACCCAAGGGTCACAGGATGGATTTCCACCTGGAAGTAGTTGGTTCCTGTAACGAAACAAAGAGTTTTAGATGTGGAGGCGGCCCGGAGAGGGGTCTGAAGCAGCTGTCACCGCAGGCGGGCCCAGTGAGCCCGCCCCCTCTCGGCTTCCTGTCTGCTCACGGGGACGTGTCTCTGCGGTCTCTCCCTGTCCCTCAACTGTCCCGGCTCTGTGTGCTGGGAGCTGGGCGAACTCACCCCTTCCTTCTGTCCTGCTCTTCAAATACACAAGGGCAGTCTTGGGTATCCCCCAGTTCCCAGGGGCTTTGACGAGTTCGTGTGAGGCCGCCTCTTTGTGCGGTCAGCAGCCCCTCACAAGGAAGTGACCAACAAAAAAGTCCGACTTCAGATTTCTTGCTGATGCCACAGTCTAATAAAACAGCAAAGAAAACAATTCAGGTGACTCTGCCTTTCACTGATTTGTGGTAGCTAATGCCACTTAATAATACCTCTTATTTCCCTCTCCAAATGGAAGTGTCTTTGTGGAAAAAGCAAGGAGCATCATCTAATACAGAGCTAGGCCTCGCCTCGGTAGTTCACGTGAGCTCTTAGCATGGGTCCGCTCAGAATTTCCACCCCTTTTACAATACACCGTTGTTGGGTAAGTGTTCTAAGAAATACATGCTGTTTTTTACATGTTCTCACCTCCCAGCTTCATAAAATTGCTGCTTTTTAAGACAGTAAGTGTAGCCCCCCTCCTCCGTCCAGCTCTGATCCTGGTGTGTCCGGCGCCTGGCTCTGTGCCCCCCTGCTCCCCCTGGTGGCTGGGCCATCCTGGAAGTGGCTCGGGGGCATTCTGTGCACACGTGTGCCGGGCTCCGGCTCTAACACCGCTGGCCGCCTCCAGGTGTGGCGCAGGGCGGCTGCTTCCTCCTGACTGGACTTGGGCACTGGTGACATAGTTGAGACAAGGACACTTACTCATCCACCAGTCTTTTTTTAAATGTGAATTTAGTTGAGAGGGACAGACAGACAGCCAGCCAGTGGGGGAGGGGCAGAGAAAGGGGAGACAGTCCCAAGCAGGCTCTGCAGCTGTCAGCGCAGAGCCCAACGTGGGGCTTGAGCTCCCAGACTGAGATCATGACCTGAGCTGAAATTAAGTCAGAAAGATGCTTATCTGACTGAGCCACCCAGGCACGCCCCATTCCCCATCATTTGGTACAGGGCTGCCACCTAGCGTCCGAGGGTCTGCTGACTGGATTGTGCATGCTCTTTCTACACAAACCAAACATAATATGTTATCTAGGACAGTCAGCCTCGGTTTCTTTTAAGTGGATCAAGAACTCAAGACAGCACGATTAGAGTGTCAGATTCCTTGAGGTTTTTAAGAATTGTTCACCTAACCGCCATAATTTTTTTTTAAAGCAACCTGCCCTCATTGAGAATTTCAGTGTGATGAGCTGAATATTCGTAGAACCATTTCACTCTTCCTTCCTTATTTTGTATTATTTGTAAACTACGTGGCTCCGCCTATTAACAAGCAGGGCTGGCATAAATGAGTTTGGGAGGGAGCCGGACCTTAGGGTGGCTGGAGGCCGTCCGTGCCTGGAGACTGGTCCGGTCTTCTGGCGGGTGGGGGCTTGGGTCCTTCAGCAGGTCAGTCAGGAGCCTTGGGGCCCTGCCGTCATCTGTGCACCCAGCCCCTTGCTAATAGAAAGAACACCAATGTGCAGTGGTTTGCTCCCGCGGAAATGCTAAAGTCCATTTGTTTTTCAGTATGTACATGAGCACATGTGGGAGAAATTCTAAGAAGTAGGAATTACGGCGTCAAAGAATATTCATAGTTTAAGTTAGGATACAACATATAACTCAAATTGTTCTCCAAAGAGATCATATCAGTTACTCCTCCAGCCACACCAGTGTTCCTGTACCTTTTCTGACACTCATGAAACTGCATTTTTGCCAAACTGAGAGGCGTCATGTAGAATCTCTTCCCACTTTGAACTTGCATTTTCTTTTGTGCAAATCGAATGTCTGCATTTCTGTAAAAGATGTTTGTATCTTTGGCTCTTTTATTTATTTATTTATTTTTGGGTTGTTAATGGGTTTTTGGGGTCCTTGGAAGAGATACTGTGAACTGAACTTGGCCCAGAAACCCTTGAGGCCGCTTCCTGCACCACACACCCTAGGGTGCTTGCGGCAGCAGACATGACCCACACAGTGCCCATCTCGTGTCCCTTCCCCTCATCTAAATTTATCTATTTTAAGCAAGAAATTTGTAGTAAATAGATTTGGGACTTTTCTTTGAAAAGTTTATGAACAAGAAAACACTTTTTCTCAGATTACGTTTCTGCTTTGGTTTGGAGAGCCAACTTGATAGCACTGTTATTCAAATAAGAGTTTCATGTAGAATTTAGAACTTTCTACTATCCACCTTAAAAATGCAAAAATAAACAACTAAAATTAAGTCAAGCATATATTTTTAACCTAATCCGAAACATTGTTTTTTCCTGTAACCGATCCAACACCATCAGTAAAGTGTATTACACGTTTTCATGTGAAGTCTTCCAAGTCCAGAGTGTATTTGAGGCGTAGATCACTTACAGTCTGAAGCAGCCGCATCTCAAGTGTCGTAGCCACGTGTGCCCAGTGTATGCTGGCCGGCATGGCTCGAAAGAGTAGTTGTCATTTAATTTTATGGAAATCCATTAACTTACTCTTTTGAACCTAATATTTGTCTCATCTGCTTTTTAAAAAATGTTTGTTTTGAGAGAGGGAGAGTGCAAGAGTGTCTGCGAGCAGGGGAGAGGCAGAGAGAGGGGTTGAGAGAAAATCCCAAGCAGGCTCCGTGCTGTTAGCGCAGAGCCTGTTGTGGTGCTTGATTTCCCAAACCGTGAGACCATGACCTGAGCCAAAGTCAGGAGTCCAGATGCCTAACTGCCTGAGCCACCTAGGTGTCCCCATCCTGTCCACTTTTTTAAGAGTTATAAGGTGTGCTCGTCTGACGTATGTTCTTAAATTAGACTCTAAATAAATGCTATTCTTTACTCAGCTGTATAAAGGTATGCTGGTGGGGCGCCTGGGTGGCTCAGTGGGTTGAGTGTCCAACTCTTAATTTTGGCTCAGGTTATGATCTCAGAGTTGTGAGATCGAGCCCTGCATAGGGCTCCACACTGGGCACAGGACTCTCTCTTTCCCTCTTTCTCTGTCGCTTGCCTGCATGTGCACGCTTCCTCTCTCTGTCAGAAAAGTACATAAACTTAAAAAGAATGCTGATTGTTTCAGTATTCATAAATTAGTTGATTTCACGTAGTGGAATTAAATGCTAATATTCCCATACAGGGAGGCGGCTACTGTAGGGCAGTTTATCTTCCTTGATCTTTTTAACAACTTACAAAGGACTCAAAGGTTTATAAACAGGAAACTTGTAAACCTTGAGAGCCTAAACAACTTTGTCAGGGTGACCCAAATAGGATCTGAGCAAGATTCTGAACTTCCATCCTGCCAACAAGCCCGGTGTTCTTTTATACAGCCTGTTCTCACTGTGGGTGCTCCTGGTGACTTAGTGAAAACTTAGGTTAAAGAGAAATACATGCAATCTAGTAACAGTGTCAATGAAGACAACTGTCACCCTCTCTGTCACTTCCCGAAAAGAAAGGACACTGATGCAGCTAGTGGGGAGAGAACGAAGGGGTGCAGTGGAAACCGTGAACTGTGGCGATGCGTGTCTCTGTCATCTGAACTTAGATTACTTTATTTTAGGGAAACAAGGCTGCCAAGTTGAATGTACTTATTGTAATAAGTATTCTTTCTGAGCCAAAGAAAGGAACCTAGTTTCGATGTGTTATGAGAATATGCTGCCAGTCAACTTGACGCTGCGGTTTATAGCCAAGCATAAATAAGCTTCATCGTAATAGAGTCTTTTTAGTATATGTCAGCTATCGAGGGGGATGAGAACATCCTCTCCTTTGCCCTGGCCCGGCTTCCGCACTCGGCACGGGAGAGCGGCTGCGCTCACCCGTCCCTCCGTGCCCACTTCTCACAGCGCTGCGGGGCCTCTGAACAAGTCGTCAGACCTGAGCGGCTCCCACAGCCTCGGAGATGTCCTCTGGGCCACCGTTCCTCCTCACCCCGATCAGCACGGCCCCACCTTAGTGAGTCCTGTCAGGTAACTAGTGAAAGCAAGGAGGGTAAGTCTGCGTTACACACCTCAGCCTGTTCATCAGCACACACTGCTCGAGCCGTCGGCTGCTGCTGGCAGCGCGCTGTGAGGAGCAGCGTTCGTGTGCGCGCAGCGGGGAGAGCTTTTGTCCACGAGTGGACGTCTGAGAGTAGGGTTGTGTCTTGTGGTGTTTGCATCTTTGGCCTTAGCTGGCCTTGTGAGTGGTGTAAAGTAAGGACCTACACTTCTTCCTCATCTGGATAACCCGTCTTCCCGGGGGCATCGATTGTCAGTTCACCCACAAGGCCATCTGCTAAAAGTGACAGCTGTCTGCTAAGCTGGCCGGCTCGGTGCCTCTTGTCCGTGTCATTGTTCTCTATGCCTGTCCCTGCACCAGCGCTGCACTGTAGCTGTAAAATCTCTGAGCTGTAGTTGGCTGTTCATGGCCTTTGATCTTTTGAATAAGATTTGTTGCATAAATATAATTGCATATGTAAATGTTTTTAAAATCATATACTGAAATATAGTATTATAGAAACGGTATGTAGAAAATACTGTTGTCTAAATAAAAGTTGCATACAGTCTGGCTGCAGGACTGCACAGGCGCACACAGCACACCCCTTTCAAGGCACAAGTTGCATTCGCACTGCATTTCCAGTCTGCTGAGGGGCGGGTGGCATGACTGAGTCTTCCTATATAGGTAAATGTGGCATTTCTCCATTTAGTTAGGTCTTTTCTGTATTTTTGACAAAGGTTTTTAGAACATTGTCTGTAAGTTCTATTATTTTCTTACTAGATTTATTTCTGATGTTTGGTGCTGGTGTTCTGAAACATAATTGATTTTGTGCACTGATCTCGTTTCTCGAAAACTTTCAGGTCTCACAGCGTGTCCACAGGTCCTCCTGGATCTTAATCGTACTGCCTGTGAACGCTGCAGAGGGTGGTGTCCGGTTCTCACAGGTTTCTTTCTCTTGCCTGCCCGCCCTAAGTAGGATCTCGAGTGTGGATTCACACAGAGAAAGCACTCCGTTTCAGCCTGTCGTCTTCGTGATCCCGAAGTGGAGGCTTAGAATGAGGACTTCTGGTAGACCCCAGAACTGGCATCTGGTTAGGGGAGCGCCCCCGTAGGCATCCTGTTTATCAGGAAGGGGCAAGTTCTATCCGATTCTTTATTGGAATGTTTCGAGGTGATAAAATCCTTCTTGCCCTGGTGTAGTAAGACGATGAATTACTTGGTCTTTCTGATATTGCAGCACTTTGCATGATTGGAATAAAATAGACATTATCATTATATATTATTTGGTTTGACTTTCTAGGTCAGTTTGCTAGATTATTTAAGTCGACAAAATTCATACGTTCTCTTCTCTTGCTAGCCTTGTCTGGGAGAGGTTCGAGTCTGCTGGCCTCGTGAGTGAGGCGAGTGGGGATCGCTCTGGGCTTTCTCACAGAGGCCTCTGCGCCTGTCTCTGTTGACGTCTGTATATTTGTTGCTTTGAAAATTGGCGAGAACTGGTCAGGTAGACTTTCCATTTCTAACATACTCGATCTTTTTTTTTTTTTTTTTTTTTTTTGGCCTGGCCTTTTTTTTAAGACTCAGCTGGAAGTTGTATTTATTCATCTAGTGTATGTCTTTTGTTTCATTAATTTCTTAACTGTATTTCTTTCAACTTTCTTTAGATTTATTCTATTCTTCTAATTTCAGGAGAGCATGATTAAATTTTTACTTTGTCCTCCTCACTACATGGTGGCTCACGGCTAGCGCCTTGTCTCCCAGCAGCGCTGGCTGCCTTCCACAGGTTCGGGGCCATAACCCCTTCTTGTTCAGTTCTGGATATTTTCAGGTTTCTTCTTTGATCCATGAGTTATGCAGAAGCAAGCTTTTAAATTTCCAAGCTTCTTAAAATTTTAGGCTGAGTTCTATTTGATTCTGTTGTAGTCAGAGAATGCTGGTTACACTATTAATTCTTTGCCATTTGTTTTTGTTTTGCCTTAGCTGCTGACTAGTTTTTATAAAACTGAAACTTTTGCATATGACTGAAAAGAACGTGTTATTTCTAGTAACTGGGCAAAAGATTACATTCACTTTTTTCCAATAAAGTAGGTTTATTAACTACATTGTTTTAATTATCTGTAAAGTTTTAATCTTCATAATCTGTGTTACCAAAACAATGAGTCTGCCTTCCTCTTGAATTCTCAATACCTCAGCTTCTAGTAACCTTCCTACTTCTGTATATATTTTGTAGCTGTGTTTTTAGATATGTGTATAATCAGAATTGATTGGGATTTTTTATTCTTGACCTTAATAAGGCTTCTTATCCCCTGTCTGTTTTATCTGAAATTAATATGCCTCCGGTTTGATCAGTTCGAGTTTGCTTGGAGTGCCCGTCCGTCCTGCACTCAGCCTCTGGGTCCACACGGCTTAGGTCACTTACGTCACTGATCGCTGGGTTTTGCACTCATTAGATTTGTACCACATTTGGACTCATTTCTTCTGTCATAGTTTGTGCTTCTTTGGTCTAGCTTTTTCACTGCTGGTCATTTCCTTTTCCTGCTTCTATTCTGTTTTCTTTTCGCCTCTCTTTTAGTTAATAACACTAATACAAAGTATGTAACTGGTAAGTAATCATGTATATTGTATGACTGCCCCTGTACAGAGCACCTAATTCAAGATCTAGAACATTGCCAATAACTTCTGTTTGAATGAGAGTCTGTTTTTTGGTTTGAAAGTTAAAAACTGCTTTCACTAGATTGTCTTTAAGTTTGTATCATTTATTCAACAAGGGTTAAAATTAGAATCTCTAACCTCTTCTCAAATAATGATCTTGAAATAAAGCAACTTTAGTTTGCTCCTTTTACCTCATATCTTATTGCTGCTTACAATTTTAATTGAATTTTTATTTTCATTTTTTCCATGTTGTATTGTTACTAGTGTATGGTCAGCACTTGTTTCCCTTTGTCTAGGTCACTGGTTTCTTTCCCAGTATTCCTCCTGCAGAGTTCTCTGGCTTTCATACTCTTCTTGCTAGAGGGCGTCCTCAAATAGTTACTCCAGCAGGTTATCCACTAACAGTCATGTCTTTCTCTTCGTCTGCATGTCTCTTTTTCTCTTGTCCTGAAATGAGATGAAGGTACCTCCTTCAGCATAGTTTCCAGGTCTTACTTCATCGTCCCCTGGTGGGCAGTGTGCGCTTACGTGGCGGTCCTGTGTAGATCACCTGTCTTGGTACTAGTTGCTTATTGGTTCTACTCTTGTCTTTGGTGGTCTGGGGTTTCACTGTAGTGTGTTCCAGTGTGGATTAGTTTAAATGACGCTGCTAGCTACCTGTTTTGTCTCTTACATGGGGTTGGGTGGGTATCTTTGCATTTTAGAATTTTCTCTAGTTTTTCAGTACTGTTCTGTTCTTTATAATTGCTTCTTTCAGAACTTGTATTAGACATGTTGTACTTCCTTATTCTCTTATCTATAGTTCTTACCCCCTTTCATATATTCTATTGATTAAAAAATTTTTTTTTAATGTTTTTTTTTTTTTATTTGAGAGAGAGAGAGACAGCGTGAGCAGGGGAGGGTCAGATAGAGATGGAGACATAGAATCTGAAGACAGGCTCCAGGCTCTTGAGCTGCCAGCACAGAGCCTGACATGGGGCTCGAACCCATGAATGCGAGATCATGACCTGAGCCGAAGCCAGATGCTCAACTGACTGAGCCACCCAGGCAGCCCTTGATTTTTTTTTTTTAAACCACCTGTGTCTTACATCTCTAATCACATCAGGATTGTTTTTACAGTCTCAATCTGATAGTTCTGTCATCTGAAGTTCTTGAGTCCAGTCCAATTTCAGTCTTCATTCTTTTTGAATTTTGGACTTAGAGCCCCTCTGTAGTGTAGGTAGACTTGGGGACATCGTTGGTCGCCTGGTATGAGGTTTTTCTACTGAATGAGATTGCTTTCTGATTTGCTAATTTCTAGGTTTGGACAAAGGGCTCTTGGAAGAATAGGGTTACAAAGATTTGAGCCCTAAGCCTTTATTTAGAGTGTTAGTCAGTGGTTGCTGCTGCTCAGTAGGGGTTCCTACCTCTTGCTTAGAGTTAGTAGTCCTTTTGGGGATCATGGCTCTTAAGTGGATGGGACGGTGGAGTTATGGGTTTTTTACCTTGAGCCGGCCCACATCTTCTCCCATGTCCCCTTGAGGCTGAAAACCCAGATGTCACAGACTGATGTTCACTTCTTGATGTAGCCATACGGGGCTCACACATTATCCAGTGTAATTTTAGCAGGATCCAGCCCTCTCTGAATTTGCCTTTACAAACTGTTAGGTTCAATACACTGAAGCTTCCTGGAAAGAAAAGCTGGTCATAATTTCAGCAGAGGGGCGCCTGGGTGGTTCAGTTGGTTAGGCATCGGACTTCAACTCAGGTTATGATCTTACATCACGGTCAGTAAGTTCGAGCCTGCATCGGGGTCTATGCTGACAGCTCAGAGCCTGGAGCCTGCTTCGGATTCGGTGTCTCCCTCTCTTTGCTCCTCGCCTGCTCTCACTCTGTCTCTAAAAAATGAATAAATGTTAATTAAGAAAAAAAAATTTTTATCAGCAGAGAAGCACCCTGGGATGGTTGTAGCACAAATTCAGCATTGGATAATGTAATTTTTTTTGTTAACTGTATGGTTTTTAACCTCTTTCAAGGCCTTCCATGCACCAGCTACTGTGTGAGCTTGTGTCTGTGGTGACTTCCAGGCTTCACTGGAAGTTCCTTGACAGTGGCCTACCAGCTGCTCGAGAATCCCTCCACCTTCCCTCTTTATCCCACCCCCACCCAGAGTCCTGTGACTTCAAAACAAAACTACACAGCACACTTGTTTGAGCTGCTGGCTGGCCAGTGTGGACAGAAGGCCGACCTTACAGACATTGATCACATAGTGAGGGGTGCTGCAGAGTTCCTTGGTGCGTAAAGAGGTGCTCCCAGGTCTAAGGCATGGCCCCTGTCCAAGTCCTGTCCTAGGGACTTCAGGGACTGCTTTGGCAGTGGTGGATTTGTGTCTGCCTTCCGGGGTTCCTCTCCCCCCAGTGAGGTCTGAAGGCCCCTGCTGGCTGGGCGGGGCCTCTCCCCTCCCTTCAGCTTGTATGTACAGTTGCCTACGGGACCAGCCAGTGAGCATTTCACACATCACATCCCCCTTGTGAGGCTTTGCAGCCCGCTCCCCTTCCCCATTCCGGTCTTCCTTCAGTGCCCTCATCTCGCTGAGGGCAGCCAAGAACCTCCCTGCCATTCTTAGCTGCTCTGCTGCTCAATGAGGACCTTCTTGGCGCTACCTTCCAAATTTCACCACCTAGTTCATGTACCATCGCCAACCATCTTGGAAAGCTGGTGTCATCTTCAGACAACTGCAGTAGCTCAGCCGCCCAACCACATACTTTGACTGCATTTCACTAAAAAAGTACATCTGGTCATACCTTCTGCCAGTCGAAACTCACAGTCATCCTCCAAACCCAAGCCGCACAGGCTGTGCTGACTGTCCCTCGTGTGTCCCCCATGGCTTCTTGCCCTGCGTGGCCCCAGGTGTCTGCGGTGCCCTTCCATAATTCAGGCAGGATTCTCCTCCTGACACTCCCATCAGAGGTACACACTGATAGGCGTTCCTGTGGGAGACCTGTACCCTTGATTTAAAAAATCAGCAGCAGTTCTCACTATGCGAGGAATGCAGACCTGACGGTGGAATCCGCCTGAGGGTAGGGATCTTCTCTCCTGCTGGATCTAGGGTTGTGCACATAGTAGGCACACCCCTGCTTACCTGGTTGATTGAAGGGGATTTAACTGATTGCCAGTGAATAGAGTAGGGATATTTGTGGAGGGAGGGGTACGAGCAGCTGAACCACACGGGAGTGAGAGGTAAGGAAAGTTTGCGCTCCGAACTTTGGGGCCGGGCAGTGTTTGCATGGAGTTTGGTTAGCACAGAGTGGGGGGTTGTAAATGCGGTGGGAGGGGGGAGGGCAGCAGTCGATTTCCTTTGGGTCGCCTTTCGAGGTCCGTTGTTTATTCTTGGGCAGTATTGCTGGTGACCTCGCTTCTGGAGCGGCCCGGCCGCCCGGTCGTGGGGGTGGGGGAGGGATGCATTTCTGAACTCTCCGACCCCATTTCGCCCCCGCCCCAGAGGCCGCAGAGCTCTTTCGGAGTTGAGCCCGGCCGGCAGGCTGCTCTGCCTCGTGCGGCGGGGCTGGGGCAGCGAGTGGGGACCCCACGGGGGGCAGCGGGGGCGGGGCGTGGGCGCGGCGGTGGGGGGGCGGGGCGGGGCGGCCGCCGCCTGACGTGTCTCGGCGGGATTGGAGCCGCCGCCCTATATAGCCGCGGGGGCCCGGGCGCCGGCCTCGGAGGCGGCCGGCTTCTCCGCGGCGGGCGACGGCGGGACGGACGGGCCGACCCCAAGGAGTGAGCGCGGGTCCGAGGGTGGTGGGTCGAGCGGGAATGGGGGGCGGCGGCGCGGGGAAGTTGGGGCGCGGGGCGGGCGGGCGGGGCGCGGGCTGCCGACGGGGAGCGCCGGGCGGGGGAGGGGCCCCGGCCGCCTCCCCCTTCCCCCCCCCCCACCGCCGCCAGCCGGGCGTCCCCCCCCTTCCCAGCCCCGCCTTTGCCGAGCGCCCCCTCCCCTTCCGCCGCCCGGCCCGGCCCGGGGGGCGGCTACGTGTCACCACTGCGCATGGGCCGCGGCGCCGGCTCGGGAAGAGTGAGAAACTTTCCGGAGTCCGCGGTGCCGGCCCGCGCCCACCCCCAACCCCATCTCTTGCCTCCCCTGGCGGCCGCCCCCACGGAGTCCCGTTCTCCGTGCCGCCCCCCCACCAACCCCGGAGTCCGGCGCGGGGGAGGGGAGGCCGACCTGGGCCCAGACCGCTGACGTGGGCGTCCGGCCGCAGGGTTGACCCCTCCCACCACCGCTCCCCCACCCCGCGCGCGCCCCTCCCCTGGCTCGGGCTGGGGGGAGGCTTGCGGTGCTGGGGGTACAGCTCTGGCCCCGAAGGGCAGGGTCGGGGCCAGCAGGGCGTCAGGGCCTCGCGCAGGCCCAGCCGCACCTCCACCTGCTGCCTGCTTACGTGGTCGGCTGGGTCTGCTGCCCTGGGGGGCTGCAGTGCAACTTGGACGCACCCCAGGGTCGGCGCACGAAAAATACTTTACGGAAAAATACCGAATTTGGATGAAAGGCACGGAAGCCGAGCGCGGTACTGCCCCTTTAAGCCTGTCCCCGCCCGCGGGCTCGCGTGGCCTGTGGGAGGGCCTGCTGAGGTGGCATCTGCGAAAGTTCCTCCTGCCACTTCAGAACTGGGGAGCCGCTCACCTGGCCCGCGTGCGAACTTTCGGCCCGTCGGGATTGCGTTTTGTTCTCAGGTGTGGTGCGTGCGGCTTGAGAAGTACGTTGGGGGAAAACTTGTTTTCCTTGCAGGCTTACTGTGGGGATAGAGGAAAAGAGTTTTAATTGTGGAAGAAGAAGAAAATCCTGGGTTTACACTTTCAGTCCTGTCGGGTGTGGGAGGCAGGAGCGTGTTTGGTGGCCCAGACCAGGTTCTCTCTGTCCTCTGCAAAGACTTCTCCTTGGAAAATGTAATTGACAGTCACGAGGGATCCACATGGACTTCTTGTCCCGAGGGAAAATAAGTAAAACTCACCCTGGCAAGATTTCCTGTGGGGTATTTGCCAGGACCGGGGTTCAGCTGGGATCCCCGGAAGGTCTTGCCGCGCTGCTCCCCTGCGGGGGTCAGGCTGCTTGCAGCTCAGGGGTACCCGGACCCGCGCTCTGCTTCGGTCACTCCCTTTCCCTTGGTTCTAGTTCTGTTTGCTGGATAGTTCTATTTTGAGAAGTGCCTTTTTTTCCCCCCCCCCCCCCCCCGTGGACGCTTAGCACTCTGAGAAACAAGACTTAAAGTCCAGGGTGAGAATAGTTTGAGATTTGCATCCAGTGGATCCGAATGCTTCCTGCAGGGAAGGTAGTGGAGAACAAGCAGAAGGATCAGGGGCCGTGGCGCCCGGGAGCGGACCTGGAGCAGACTGGCCGGAAAGAGCCGCGAGAAGGGGGAGTGAGCTGTGGATTGTGGCCCCGCGAACAAACCGCATACTCTGGCTGTGCAGAGGTGGAGCGGGGCGCCTTCGGGAGGCGCGCGGGTAGCATTGAAGTTGCCGAAGTTCTCTTCCAGGGCTGATTGGAGCAGCGTTCTTAGATTCATCGAGGAGCTGTGATAGCTTGCATTTGGCCTGTGCTCTGTGTCGGTTGGGCCTGTGTCAGGGCTCCTGGGAACTTGAGATAGCAGCGGTCACTGTGGTCGTCTCGGACTCGAGTGCGGGTCCTCTTGTGCGTGGTCTGTGGAGGCCGAGTGAGGTAGAGGCAGGTAGGCAGTCCTGAGAGCACCAGGCGGAGCTGAGTGAGCCTTTCATGGAACCTTCCAGCAGAGCCTCAGGTGAAGGGAGCTCTGCGTTTACTTATGGGTCACCAGGTATGTGCTTAAAACGGAAGTGTAAAACATGGGTTTTTGAGAAGTTTAAAAAAAAAAAAAAAGAGCGGCCTTGCCTGTGGATATGGAGCCCCAGATGTTAACTTCGTTGCTGGTTGTGGTCCAGTCCTTTTCGCTGGGAGGAACTGCCCTTGGGAACACGGGGACTAGAGACCCGTGTGTCCTGTCACAGAAGTCCGGAGTTTCCTGGAGATCCTCTGTCCTTCTGTTGCCCCAGGGCCTGTGCACACGTGGGGGCGTTAGAGGCTCTGGGACAGACTCTCCCTGAGGTTCGCTCGTAGGTCTGTGATCCTTTCTGGAGCCTCTGGCACTTCGAGGTCCCACAGAGAGTGAGCTGGAGTGGGAATTGCTCGTCACAGACCTGTGGCTGGGGGTGTGGACAGAGACTGTACTTGGCAAGGTTGTGTGGCTGTCGTCGGGCACTGAAGATCTGTCCCGTCTGGAAGGCAGGCGGATGGGTCTGCAGGAGCAGAGAGAAGAGCACGTGGGTATAGTTGATCATGTGGGGAACCTGGGTTACTAGGGGAGTGTCTGAGAGTTTTAGGAAGTAACATGGATGGGCTCCTGGCACGACCTGGAGTGGACCGCTATTGAGATGCAAGGTCAGCAGGTAAAAGGGCAGGTGCAACCCAGGTGGAAGTTCTGAGTGAGAAAGGCTGGGCAGAGCCCTGGGTTCTGGCTTCACCGTCGGTGCTTTGACCTAGAACACCTCCATCTTGTGCCACGACTAGCTAAGTGTGCACTGGCCAGACATTTGGAATTCCAAGGAGTGCTTATTTTTTGCACCTTGTCAAAATCAACATGTGAACGTGCTGCTCGGATACTTTGACTTAATGGAAAAGCCTTAATCTTCAGAACTTACAGGTTAGAATTGTTGGAGACAGGTTCTCAAATAAAATGCTCCCGGTCAGCTTGTCTCCACTGTTTTCCCTCTGTCTCAGGGTGCACACCAGTGTCTGGTGCGCCTTGGGCCCCAGAGAAGCTCGTGTGACTGAAGCCTCGCATTTAGAGTTTCGTTAATTCCTGAAATGCTCTGGACAATGACACCCTTTTAAGTCGGAGTCTGTTGGTGCACCCCTGATTGCTGTGAACTGTCTTCCAGGCCCCTGAGTCATGCATGTCACGGGCAAGAATTTGGGACATTATTCTTCAGTCAGGTAGTAGGATATTCTTGCTGTTTGTTGACTCGCCTGCCTCAGACATACACCCAACCCTTGTCATAAAGTCTCGTTTATTGCACTCTGCTGAGTGCGGGCGATGATTTTCGTAAAGTGGCAGGTAACCTACCTGGCAGCCTCACTCTCCCAAAGTGCTGAAGGCAAGGTGACCCCCACCCTCTTCACAGAGTGGTTCTCCGTCCTTCCCAGATGGTCTTTGAAGGTTCCTTCCAACCCTGCTATTTTATGGCCTGGTTTCTAAATCCCCAGTGGATTAGAAGGGACCGAAGGACTTTTACAGGATAACAGCGGGAACAGAGTGAGCACCAGACACAGCGAGCTGTGAAGCCAGCAGCTCTCGGCCACCCTGAGACGCTCAGGAGGAGCCCCCGAGGTCCACATTCTGTGCTGGGTCACGGAATGTTTTTGCTTCTGGCTTAGCAGTCAGAGATTAAGAGAAGTTCGTCAGCCATGCAAGAGAATAGACCATCGATTTGATAAGGATTTTACTTCAAAATGGGTAAATTGAAAAGTTTTGGCATTGAGGGCTCACTCCCTCCGGTCCAGGAAAAAGTTGCCCCCCAAAAGTTCTAGATGGTTTACATTTAACTATAAGATTTTATTTGAAACCAGTATCCTGAGGGCAAAGAGCATCCCCCTTTTTTCCCAAAAACCTTGTCTAAATATTGGTATTAGTAACCGAAGGGTAGATAATGTTGTGCTCTCTTCTGGTCAGGAGGTGGAAGGATCTGGGTTGTGGAACGTAGAGACGTAACTTCTCTCTGGTTTTGTCCTCCCTCCCGCTCCCTTCCTGTCCCACACCAGCAAAAACTGGCAGGCTGACAGACGCGGCCTCAGGACGGACTCTCTGGCTACTGACCGTTTTGCTGGTAAGTTTGACCGTCATTTCCTAAGGTGTCCTGTCCCTGGGCCGCACGTGCACACGTTCCTTGTGGCTCAGAGAGACTGGCGGCTCCAGGCGGGCAGTGGACGCGTGTGCCCTTCAGGTGTGTCATATGGTTGCCACCTGTGTTCCAGTTTTATGTTCAGTCAGGATTGTCTGAATTTGGATCTTGTTCTCTTTAGAAACGTAGAGCTTCGTTTTCTTAGATTTAGGAAGAGTTTTAACTGCATTGTAAAAGTTACACAAAGACATTTTACATCATTCGACGCTCTCGCTATTTTTTGGCCACGGTGGCACAGGACACATGGTGCATAGTTGTGTGAAGCAGCGGGTTCGTCTTGCCCTCACATCAGCATGGAGCTCACCTACAGTTGAAGGGAGGAAGCAAGCACCCCTGCCTCTGTGCTGAATGAGCCCCCTTTTCCAAATAAGGGGCGCTAGCTCTTAGAGCCCCGGAGTCCCACTGAGTATGGGGCGCTCAGGCATCGGGTGTGGAGGCAGAGACAGCGCTGGACTGAGGAACTCTATACCCTTGGGTCCCCTTTGACTCCTGAGACACAGGACATCAGAGAGTAACCCACCGACACCTGTCAGTGGTTCTTACCCTCTGCCCCCCTGCTTCTTGCTGTTTCATTGAAAGAGGCTGCCCTTCCCACCCGTGGACCAGACAGCATCGCCAGACAGTGCGGCGCACCGGGTCTGGCCCGTGGTGCCCGTGGTGCCCGAGATCCCTGCTGCAGATCCCATTTGACTGGCTTTTGGTAGCAGCTCTCCTGTGATCTATTTATGAGCATGAGGAGGCACGTGGGTGAACCAGCCCACAGAATGTCTGAGGTAGCTGTTAGGGAGGATGGCCGGCCGGGGGTCGGTCTGCAGGCCGTAGCCGCCCCGGCGCTTCCTGGGACTGGAGCCTCTGCCTCCTCACTTGGAGGCTCACCTTGGAGGGAAGAGTTGTCCGTGGACCCTCCTTCACTTGAGTTTTGCCTTTCATCACTTGGTGAAAGTTAGGGTGTCCTGGTACCTCATAGGTTGTATGTAAGTGAGGAGAATGGTGTGCTTTGCTGGGAAAACAGAATTAAACCCTTGGCTAAAACCCTGAGCTTAACAGTCTGGCTGCGCCTTGACCTTCTTCCCTCTGACCCCTCCTTCGTGCTTCAGTGGCTCACCCGGATTGTGCGCAGGCGTGAGATCAACCATGAGCTCCGTTGCAGTCTTGACCCAAGAGAGCTTTGCTGAACACCGGAGTGGGCTGGTTCCGCAACAGATCAAAGGTGACGCCCCTTTTGTGCCTTTCTTCTTCACTCTGAGCCGTGGCTCCTTCTGCATCTTGGTCGGATCTTCTGGCCTTTTAAAAGCGCCTTTGGGACCGCCGTTGCGGGTCGGAGGCGGGGCTCCCCCTTCCTGCACACGCTGTTTGCCGCTGGCACCCTTGCGTCCAGCGTGGGCTTGAGCGGCAGCGGTGAGGATTTCTGGATACAGAAACGCTTCAGCTGTGGGCCACCTTATGGAAAGCCGGTGGTTTGGGTCACTGGTAATTAATGGGACTTTTTTTCAAAGTTGCTATCCACCACTTGTGTTGAACTAAAATCCTTCAAAATGTGTGTATTTACATAAACAGGATAACTTGAGTTGAATGCTAAATTTTCATTTATAATCCTTCATCTGTGTGCAGATTCTATAAAATTTTTAGGTGAAGGTGTAGGTTTTTCTATTTCAGGTTCTAAACCTTAAATGATTTCTAATAGCTGAATCAACTATCAGTTCTTAAGTTCCATTAAAATTAAAACTGCACTTTGTCAGGCCCGCAGGCTGTGTTTCGAGTGCTCATTTATCGCTAGGGCTGTGGGGATGCAATACTGCTGAGCGCTGTGGGGCTCAGCCTTCCCACACGACCCAGCCGCCCTGCGGGGCCTCCTGCTCTGGACGAGGGCTGACGAGTGCCAATGGGTGCCGACGGGTGCCGACGGGACCCGGGGCTTTCCCGGTGTCCCAGGGCGGCACAGCCACGCGGCTAGAAGTGGTGAGCCCAGCGTGGCCCGGAGGCCTGATTCCAAAGGTCATCTCCCGGCTCTCTGCACATCTACTCACTCTGCTTTTCACGGGGCCCTGCCATTGCCAGGGCACTTGGGGGGACCCTGAACAGCCCCGCTCCTGCTTTCATGGAACCGTGGTTAACAACAAAAAAACCCGTGAATGATTAGGGTGCTGTGGGGGGCAGAAGCGGTGAGTGCTCCGGGGCCAGATTTCCACCAGGCTTGTTGCTCCGGCCACGATCAGGAGGGGGCAGTGGGAGACGGGTCCACACTGCCCCGTGGCGGGAGACGGGCCGGGCTCTGCGGCCGAGGCGGTTCTCGCGGGCCGAGCTGAGCATGACAGTATTTTGTTCTGCAGACTGAAGGGTTGTATGTGCCAGGCGTTGACATAGTTGTGATTCTTTAAGCACAGGATTAGACGACTCTTGGGCTCAAATTCTTTGTGGTGAGGCCTGTTTCCATGGGGCTCACCCCACGCGGGGGAGTAGGGCGCCCGGCGTCCGGGCTGGCCCCTCCAGGCCACTCACTGAACCTGAGGGCGCTGCGCCTGGTGACCTCCCAGCGCCCTTTACTATCACTGAACGAAGAGATGGGGGTGGGGTGTCCCTCAAGCGGTTACTGTTCTGTTTCTCTCATTTACTTATTTATTTTGACATTAAAAGTCTCCAAGTGTCTTTTTCGTCTAATGTTGAAAGCATTGTGCTTCCTTTTAATCTGGGTTGGCTGGTCCAGTTGCTACTTTAAATTCAGAAGAGGAGAGCGACCCTCCCACCTACAAAGATGCCTTCCCTCCACTGCCTGAGAAAGCGGCTTGCGTGGAGAGCGGCCAGGAGCCTGCTGGCGCCTGGAGCAACAAGATCCGGCCCATCAAAGCCTCCGTCATCACTCAGGTAGAAGCCCCGTTCCTTCGTCATCTGTGCTCCCAGCACGACTCGGCAGCGTCTGAGGGAGTGGGTTTTGCACTCACGATAATGGGAGTGCTTTGGGCATGGGGGGGGGGGGCGGCTTTCAGAGTAAATCAGCCCCCACTGCTGGGGAAGCGTCCTCACACTCACTGGGTGGCCCTGGTGCTCGGAAGAGCGGGTCCCTTGGGTCTTCCGTCTCTGCTGCACCGATCCGGTCTCTGATCCTGGGCTCCGTGACACCTGTTTTCTTGGCTTTCTTTGATCTCACTAGTCCATCTCTCTGCCCCCCTAACCTGGGACGCTGGCGATGACCTCCGGTCTCTGTGTGAACTCCTGCCATGCTTGTTGATTATTTGCCATCCATGTGGCAAGAAGCCCCCTTCCCTGAGCCTGAACCTCCTAACCACCTGCATGCTGGGTCTTCCCGTCTTCCCGGCAGCTCTCTGAGATGGGCCTGGTGTCCTCCCGGTCTTTCCGGCCTTGTTAAAGCACCACATTTCACTCAAGGGTTCAGGGCCAAAGCCAGGGTCGTTTTGGTTCCTTCTGCTTCCGTCCTTGCCTCTGCTCCGCGCCTTCTCCGTAGAGCAGCCCGAGCAGGCCTCTTTCATTGCTTTCTCATCTCGCTGTCCAGGAGGCTGGGGGATCAGGTTCCTTCCTTCCTCCCGCTTGGACTGCACCCCAGCATGCTCCCACTGCTCCCTTTTTACTGCCCTCCCCCTTTCACTCACCCTCCCCTCTGAGTGTGGCTGTTCTGTGTCTCCCTTTCGCTCCACCCCTCTCACCTCCCTGTCTGTTCCCTTCACTGTGCTGTTACCTGGTGCTCCTTTGCTGTCTGTCTGTATCAGGCTGCAGTTCTCTTCTGGAGCCTCAGCCTCCTGCCCTGAGGCACTTTGTGCAGCTGGGTGGGTCTCCGGCGCCCTCTCCCTGGCTGTAGAGCAAGGGAGCCGAGGCGGGTGCTTAGGAGTGAATGAACTCCAGCTCTTTACTCTGTATTCAGTGCCCACACACATAACCGTCCTCCGGCTCTTGGTCTCTTTACCTTCCCTTTTTTACTTTTCCTGAGCAGGTGTTCCACGTGCCCTTGGAGGAGAGAAAATACAAAGACATGAACCAGTTTGGAGAAGGCGAACAAGCAAAAATCTGCTTGGAGATCATGCAGAGGACCGGCGCCCATCTGGAGCTGTCTCTCGCCAAAGACCAGGGCCTCTCCATCATGGTGTCGGGGAAGCTAGACGCCGTCATGAAAGCCCGAAAGGACATTGTTGCTAGGCTGCAGACTCAGGTGGGTCCCCAGCCGTGTGCTCCGGGGCCAGCTGCTGGCTGCTGCAGGTGCGGCTCTGGCTTCAGCAGGCCCTCTGCCACTGGGGAAACGCCCCGTGGAGCCTCCTGGCATTTTTATTTGAAAAACCACTAAATCAGGGATGGAAGTGGGACACCTGCTGTTTTTGCTGTTTGACTGAGTGACCTGGAAGGTACCGGCTTGTGCCAGAGGCTGAGACGCATCATGAAGCTGGGCTTGCTGGACAGTGTCGTCAGGGCGCCTCCACAGGTCGCTCGTGCCCATGGAGTCGCACGAGCGTCTGTGCATTGCTGGTTAGATACACCTTTCTGGGCCCTAAACTTGAGAGATTACAAATTCAGATACTGTTTTGAACCAGTTCCATAGTCCTTAGTAGTCTGCTACCTGTACTTGGAATTGATGGGGGAACTGTTCTAATAAATAAGTAAACCCGTGATACCTTTCTCCATTAGTGGTGTCACGTAAAGGCGAAGGTCAGTACAGAGAATCTGACTAAAATGTCTTATGACAGATACAGCATCAGACAGTTTACTTAGAGGTGGAGGTTCTGGGGCGCCTGGGTGGCTCAGGCAGTTAAATGTCTGACTCTTGGTTTCAGCTCAGGTCATGATCTCAACACCTTTGTGGGTTCAGGGTTCAGGTCCGGCATCAGATCAGACTCTGCACTGGCAGGTTCTGCTGCTTGGGATTCTATCTCCCCCTTTCTCTGCCCCTCCCCTACTTGTCCTCCCTCTGTCTGTCTCAAAACAGACTTTAAAAAGAAAGGAACGGGGCTCCTATCAGTGCCTGTCTTGATGGCTCAGTGGGTTGAGTGTCACACTCTTGATTTTGGCTCAGGTTATGATCCCAGGTTTGTGGGATCAAGCCCCACATCAGGTTCTATGGGGAGTGCAGAGCCTGTTTGGGATTCTCTCTCTCTCCCCCTCTGCCCCTGCCCCCCTGCTCATGCTATCTCTGTCTCTCAAAAAAAAAGTGGGGAGAGGGTTCTTGGAGCACCTGGCTGCCTCAATTGGAAAAGCATGAAACTCTTGATCTTGGGTTCTTGGGATCTCTAGTCCCACACGGGGCTTAGAGATTACTTAAAAATACAGTCTTTAAAGAAGAAAAGAAATGAGGGTTCTACCCACCTGCCACTGATATTCTGCAAACTCATGGGGGAGCTGACTCTAGAATGTAGTGGCTGAAAGCAGGGGGGCTGTGGGGCAAGAGCAGGGGCTTACCAGGGAGGAGGGCAGCTGCCCTGTGCCGTCCGAGCTCAGTCACCCCGTCCTCTGGGCCTCGGGAGAGTCGCTAACTCCCCTCTAGCTTCAGGGAACAAAGTCTGGAAACAACAGAACCACTTCCTGAGCTTCCTGCTGATGTGTTTGGTGAATAAACCGAGTATTTGGTGAGTGAGCAGTGGGCGGGGAGAATGCCCGACCCACCCCACTTCCCCCCACCCCACTCCCCTGCCCAGCCTTTACTGTAAAGCAAATCCCAGACATGTTCATCTGTAACTTCAACGTGGTTCTTCCCCCACCTTTTTGTTTGTTTTATAATCTACCATGCTGTTAATCATTAAAATTAATAGTATTTTTTTTAAGTTACTTACTTTGAGAGACCAAGAGAAAGTGCGTGCATTTGCAGGGGAGAGGGAAGGAGAATCCCAAGCAGGTTCCGCACTGTTGGTGCAGAGCCCAACATGGGTCTTGATCCCATGAATTGTGAGATCGTGACCTGAGCCAAGGTCAAGAGTCAGACACTGAATGGACTGAGCCACTCAGTTGCTCCTAAAATAGTAATTTCATAATATCTACATGTTAAGCCCAGTCTGTGGGCTTCTTGCATTATCCCCATTTGTCTTCTGAGTCGGCTTGTGCAAACCAGGCCCCCCGCTGTGTGTGTTGTGCTCACGCCCTCTCTCGTTGCTCCCCCCCCCCCCCCCCCGCCTTAATGCCGTGATTTTCTGGGTTCGCTTTGTCCCATTGTCCGTTGTTCCTTCCTGTGAACTGGGAGTTAGATCTAGTGGTTGGTTACTTTTATGGTCAACTTGTTTGGGAGGAAAACAGGCGGGTGGTCCTGTGTGGTTGCTGTTGATTCCAAGACTAGACTTCAGTCCTCAGCAAATCCATCTGTTAATAAAGTTTCTGATCTTTTGCTTAGTAGCCATGTCATCTGCAGACAGCCTAAGTTCCTTGGGGTGCGGATGGCCGCCTTCTAACCCTCCCTTCCTCCCGGCCCCCGGCCCCCGCGCGGCCTGATTACTTGGTGTTCTTGTGAAGAGCTTTCCTTTGCCAGCTGCTGAGTCCGTGTTCGGTCTGCACTGACACCCTGGCATCTTCACTGGGGTCCTTGACTTTTCTCAGCATCGTTAGGAGCTTTTGACGGGTTGATTTAGTCGTTCTTTATGGTGAAGTTTGCATCATCTTTGGACAGTGGGACCCCTTAGGCTTGGCCTCCTGCAGCCTTCTGGGGTGATCATTCATGTCCATTACGCCCTAATTTCGAACACAGAGACGTGCGGGCCGACTGTAGCCACAGACCTGAAGTCAGCTGTCCGTCCAGGAACTCTGTGCCTTTTTTCTTATATATAATGGTTTTTGATGTTTACTTTTGAGAGAGAGAGAGGGAGGGGCAGGGGGAGAGAGACAGAATCCAGAGCAGGCTGAGCTGTCAGCACGGAGTCTGACACGGGGCTCGAGCCCATGAACCACCGGATCCTGACCTGGGCCAAAGACGGACACTTAACTGACTGAGCCCCTCAGGGGCGTTCTCTGTGCCTTTTTATTAGGAAGTTGCGTGAGTACTAAGCGTAGTTCTAATTAAGATGAATGACGGGGGAGTTTTAAAATTGCTTGAAGGAATTTATGGTCTCATTTTGAGACACAGTTTGGTTGGGAGAGTCAGATCTGTGTAAGAAGGTTCCTCGGCCTCCTTGTCCCTCCCTCCCCTGCTGGGTGGCCATTCTGAGCCTTTGTTGTCTCCTTCCCTTGTTTGGGTTTGAGAACAGAAGCAGAAGGTGGCTTGCTGTACTAAACCTTGCCTCGCACCCCGTTTTCTCCTGTGTGTTTTCTGCAGGTGTGCGTGTGTCAGCAGACAGTGGCCTCCCCTCTGCCTGCGGCTGCGCGGTGCTGGGCGGCGACGCACGCTCCTCGGGCATTGCCGTTGATGGGCATTTGGGTGTCTCCCCAGCTTCTGTTACAGCCGTGTCGGGGTAAAAACCTGTGCAGACGGGATTTCCTGTTTGACCCCGTCTGTCTTCAGAGGCGTCTCCTGGCAGGCAGGAGGCCGGGCGAGGGCCACGCAGGCGTCATTTTGCAGCCGGGCCCTGGCCCTCGGGTGCTGGGCACCGTTTGTGCCCGGGGGCCTCCCCCACAGGCTTGCCCTCCCGATCGGAGACTTGGGCTTTCGGCAGTTTGTAAAGAAGCTGAGTGCACTTTTAATGGATTTTTCAGATGCGCAGGATTGTTTTATTTACTTATTTATCTGAAAGAAAGTGTGAGTGGGGGAGGGGCAGACGGGGAGAGAGAATCTCCAGCGGCGTCCGCACCGTCAGCACAGAGTCCACTGTGGAGCTTGCTCCTCTGACCGCGAGATCTGACCTGAGCCGAGATCAAGAGTTGGACACTCAACCAACTGAGCCACCCAGGCGCCCCAATATTGAGTGCCTATTTAATACTTATGCACGCTGTGCACTCTCTCTTCTCTGGTCTTTTCTATCAAGTTGAAGCATCCACCTTGCTCACTACATTAGGGCTCTTAAAACCCTGCACCAGTAACGCACCTTGTGAATAACGATTCCCAGCCGGCCATTTGGTACGTTTTGCTGTGCGATGTGTTCTTCAGGTGGAGTCACGTTCGCTACTCTTGTTTATTTTGAGTCCTTGCTAGGAAACTTTGTTTCACTTCCGGGTTGTAAGAAACTTCATCTTTTGTCTGGGGCTGGAAGGGTGTTAGGAATTTCTCAGGAACCGTGGGAGGTGCAGGTCCAGTTTCATCCTTTTCCATGTGGCTCTTAGGTTGTCAACACCATTTTTAAAAGTTTTCCCCCAGTGATTTGAGTGGCTGTTTTTATGAAGTCCTAAATTTTCATATTAACTTGTTTCTGTTCGTGGGTTTTCAGTTCTGACCTGTTGGTTCGTCTCTCTGTACTAACACTCTGTTTTAAGGGTAGTGATTTTATATTCTCATTTATATCTAGCGCAGTTATTGGTCCCCTTCCAGGGTTTTCCTTGTCCCATTCTGTTTTATTCTGCCATGCAAACTTTATGATCTACTTTTTGCTTAGAATTGCATTTGATCTTTTAAGGAGTGTTTTGTGATAATTTTTTTTTCTTTTTTTTTTTTTTTTT
>PJEM01001480.1:0-30283 GCA_004023845.1 Helogale parvula | reverse complement strand
CCGCCCCAGGCGCCCTGTCCAGTGCTCTCTGACGCGTCTTGTGTTGGGCCAGGTCTAACTACTTAGCTACCTTTTTTTTTTTTTTTTTTGCCTGTTGGAAATGGCTGTTCTTGTGCATTGTCTTCTAACCAATTGCCATCAGTATAAGATAAAGCTGTTTTGGTGCTGCTCTGACTTTCTTCTCCGTTACATACCTTAGACGTTTGATAAAGCTGTGGTTTCCCAGGGCTTCTGGAGGCCCAGGCCCGAGACCCTTCCCTATCCCGTGGCTGTGCCTGCTCTGCCCGAGAGGTGGACGATGCCCGGCCCTTGAGGGAGCCTCCCGCTGCGCAGCTCCGAGCGCAGGCTGAGTCGGGTGCACATATTTTGTCATGTTACGAAAATAACACATCCATTGATGTTCATGTTCTTGCACATTTTAAATCACAAATTGATTTAAATTTCGTGGAAATGATCGTTTGGTTGTTTTTTTTCCTTAGACCAACATTATTATACATCAACGACATGATTATTATATAAACTGATTTCCTCGTTGATCCATTTTTGGAGCAAATGTTATTCGATTAGAATGTGTAACAAGCTGGTGGTCTGTATTTCTGTGCTGACAGGCAGTGAGGGTCTCTGGGCACAGCGTGATGTTTTTGTCTTGAACATCCGGTGGTCCGCCATAAGATGGCACTTTGGGGGCAGGGGGAAGCGGGCTGGCGTGGGGAGTTTCTGCTGCCCCAGTGCTGGGGCTCTCGTCCTCGGCTGTTTTAAATCCTCTTAGTGGCTACTTTCTGTGCAGCGTTGGGAAGACGGAGCGTCTGACTTCAGGAAGCTGCTTAATTTCCAGCAATTGGACTCATTGGATGAAGGCTTTGGACTATTTCTATTTTATTTTCTCAGACAAGTTGTCTATTTTAACTGGTTGTAAAAGAGATAGGAGAAAGAATTTATTAGGGATATAGGAGTTATGTCTGAAAAAAAAATAGCCTAGTTTTCCAAAAACAAAAATTAGTCAGTACATGCCTCTTCTCCTGCCGTGTCCTCGGAGGGCGTTGACAGTCACGGAAGTGGGAAACGAGACGCTGTTCCTGAATATTTCTGGTCTCACAGTGGCCTGTGGGGCTGAGGAGGTGTTGGGGACAATAGGCACCTCAAACTGAAGAGGACAGTGGCACACACAACATGGGGCCACAGGGCTGTGTTCTGCTGGAGCCTTTCCTAGTCCAGAGGTCAGGGTAGCCATCCCCCAGGACATGACGCTTAACAGACCGATCCGAGGGGCAGGCTGGCGCTGACTAGAAGAATGGCCTTTCAGCCGGGGGAATGTTGTGGAGAAATCAGGCTTTTTCAGAACCTACAAATATTGTTGTTTTCCCTGCCTCTCTGCCTCTTGTAGGCCTCAGCCACGGTTGCCATTCCCAAAGAACACCACCGCTTTGTTATTGGCAAAAATGGAGAGAAACTGCAAGACTTAGAGCTCAAAACTGCAACCAAAATCCAGATCCCACGCCCCGATGACGCCAGCAATCAGATCAGGATCACCGGCACCAAAGAAGGCATCGAGAAGGCTCGCCACGAAGTCCTGCTCATCTCGGCCGAGCAGGTGGGACCCAGGAGGGGCTGGGAGCGTGCGCTCGGGCCTCAGCCGAGCTCTGTGCCTCCATGGCTCTGTCCTGTCCTTTCCAGGACAAACGTGCTGTCGAGAGGCTGGAGGTGGAGAAGGCTTTCCACCCCTTCATCGCTGGGCCTTATAACCGACTTGTCGGCGAGATCATGCAGGAGACGGGCACGCGCATCAACATCCCCCCGCCCAGCGTCAACCGCACAGAAATCGTCTTCACCGGAGAGAAGGAGCAGCTGGCCCAGGCGGTGGCGCGCATCAAGAAGATCTATGAGGAGAAGGTAGTGGCTGGGGGGAGCGTGCGGGGACTGTCACCTGGGGGTTGGCTGAGGTCCAGCCCTGCCCCTTATCCTCTCGTGCCCAGATGAGTTCGGTTTCCAGCCAGTTAGCAGGTGGGGCTGTTGGGCAGGGAAAGAGTGGGCAGAGCTTGGAGCTAGACGGCTGTGCTGCTGTGGGGCTGACGTAGCCCCCAGAGCCGGTCACAGGCGGGAGCTAGCTGTCAGCAGTGACTCCCGCCAGGGTCTGTGAGGTTGGAGCCTCGCTCCTTGAGGCGGGGCGAGGACTTGGCATCCTCACCTCTTTGGACATGCACTTTTCAGTCTGGGCTTGAGTTAAATTCCCAGGTGATTCTTGTGAGGACGAAACCCAGTCCTTGACCAGAGGAGGTTCTGGGGGTCGCCAGTCCCCGTCTTCACTTGTGAGGGCTCATGAGTATGTGAGGCTCTGCATCTTGTTCCCCGTTACTCCTGGGTCCTCCCTTCTGACCCTCCCTCATGGTGCTCTTACTTAGAAAAAGAAGACCACGACCATCGCGGTGGAGGTGAAGAAGTCCCAGCACAAGTACGTCATTGGCCCCAAGGGCAACTCCTTACAGGAGGTCCTGGAGAGGACGGGCGTGTCTGTGGAGGTCCCGCCCTCGGACAGCGCCTCAGAGACCGTGACGCTTCGCGGCGAGCCTGAGAAGCTGGGGCAGGCGCTGACCGAAGTCTATGCCAAGGTAATTGCCGCCGAGAGTACGTGCCAGCTGCTGCGTACGAGGCGGGGCGCCAGGTGCGGGGACCGTACCCGGGGGGGGCGTGTGCCCGGCTCTGGGGAGCACGAGAACACGCCAGCTGGACCCCGCAGACCCACCGTTCTGCCCCCTGGTCTCCTAGGCTAACAGTTTCACGGTGTCGTCTGTCTCTGCTCCTTCCTGGCTTCACCGATTCATCATTGGCAAGAAAGGGCAGAACCTGGCCAAGATCACTCAGCAGATGCCCAAGGTGAGGGGCCTCGTGAATGTGTTCCTTTTGAGTTCTTCTTGCTCTTGCTCCATTGCTCACATTCATTGCCGTTTATTCTGCGCGTGCCTCTGAAGACTGTGGCACAGGTTTAAAGATCAGTGGCTCTTTGTGACCGTCATTTGTATGGTTAGCTGAGGAAGAACACAATAAAAAACGTGAGATAACTGTCCTTGTTTTGATCGTATTAATCAGAAGCTTGGTGTATCGTTGGGTGCAGTGAAGACTTCAGGAAGGGTCTCGTCTATCAGGACAGGTCACCTCACGACAGTCCCGTCTGTAGACACGTGCACTGGGTGTGTGAGGTGTGGCCGCACAGCCTTCTCATGCTTCCTGCCTCTGTCCTTGGCGTCTCCCCACTCTTCTGAGGAGAGCGCAGCTGCCCGCGGACCTGCCCGGATGACGTGCCCGAGAGCACGTCCGCCGCACTAGTCTCTGTTCACACTCGGTGTCCAGCGGACTCCTCAGTTACTTCCCTTAGGCCGGGAGTCCTGGTTCACACAGACGCAGCTGCTTCCTGGGGCCACTCTCCTGTAGCAATGGCCTTGTCACATGTCGCCTTCTTGCCCGGCGTGTCATAAGTGGGGACGGGGCCGGCCCTGCCTCTGGACCACCTGCAGACAGCTCTCTGGGTTCAGAGTTTCTCTCCGATCCTCGTCTGGTTGTTTGTTCGTTTTTAATGTTTATTTTTGAGAGAGAGAGAGAGAGACGGAGCACGAGCAGGGGAGGGGCAGAGAGAGAGGGACACACAGACTCCTAAGCAGGCTCCAGGCTCTGAGTTGTCAGCCCAGAGCCTGATGGCAGGGCTTGAACTCACGAACCACGAGATCGTGACCTGAGCCGAAGTCGGACGCTCAGCTGACTGAGCCCCCCAGGCGCCCCGATACTTGTCTCATTCTTTACGCCAGCAAAGAAGAGTGGACCTGGAACGGGGAAAGTGGTGCTAAGGTGCTTTTCGTCTGTGGTTTTGGTGGTCGGCATGGCACGTCGTAAAGGATTTCACAGTTCCCATATTTGGTGAGGCGGAGACGATTAGATCCCAGGACTTAGTACCAAAATAATAGGTGTCCCCCAGTTGCCCTTTCCAGCCGTCTGTGGGGTCTGTGGACGTGGCGTTTCTGTGGGGCACTTGGGACTGCCTGCTGCCCAGGAAAGCACTCACTCGTTCTCAGGACACCGCCGCTGTGCCGTCCTGGCCATCTCTTCCTTCATTGTGATGTGGCAGGTTCACATCGAGTTCACGGAAGGGGAGGACAAGATCACTCTGGAAGGCCCCACGGAGGATGTAAATGTGGCCCAGGAACAGATCGAAGCCATGGTCAAAGACCTGGTAAGGTGCCCTGCGCACACTGCGGGTGCTGGCGACGTGGGGGCCTGGCTGGGGTGTCCCTGCTCCGGTCAGACCTCACGCGGGTGGGCTGGGGACACCAGGGGTAGCCCAGGGCTGCGTAACGGGCTCTGAAACAGTGATGAGCTGGCCACGGCCAGGAGGTTCGTGGACGGAGGAGACCTTGTTTTGAAGACGTGTCTTGAAGGGGCCAGAAGCGCAGTCTCAGAACAGTGCCTGACAGCTGAGTGACAAACCACGGCAACAGCTGTCAGCTCCTGGTCTTTGGTTCTGGCTGATGTGGCCTCCAGAGCTTGTGTCGGGGCGCGTTCTGTGCCCCTCCCACAGATCACCCGGATGGACTACGTGGAGATCAACGTGGACCACAAGTTTCACAGGCACCTCATCGGGAAGAGCGGGGCCAACAGTGAGTGCGACCCACCGCCCCGAGGGCGGCCCTGGGGTTGGGGTGGGTCACAGCCTCACACTCGTCTTCTCCTCAGGCTGTGGTGGGTCCAGAGGTGGCCGTGACCCTCCTGGTCAGCCACAGTGAAAGCTCACCTGAGCACACTGGGGTGACGTCACTGGTTTTCTAGTCACTCCTGAACGGGCACCTGGCGGGGCTCTGCAAGGCGCAGGAAGTGCCCGGGCGCGTGGACGCAGGGAGGTTCCGGTGGGCACGTGGTGCCGCGGCTGCCCGGGTGCGCTCCATGTGATCAGGAGCGCACGTGTGGTTCCCCGGCAGCGGTGTTAGGCGAGGGCTCTGCCCCACAGAAGGGTGTTTTCTAAAACCCGCCTTGGCCTGATATACCGGTGCGGTGACCCCACGAGTCACGGTGCTCTTCCTGTCCCTGTCCCACTGCTAGTAGGAGGTGAGAGGGCAGCACACGCCCCACCCCAGGTTTGTCCCTAGGTTGCAGGGACCTGGCCATACAGACAGATCCCTGTGAGTGTGCCCTCTTTGGTTTTTGCCTGATAGAGTCCACATTTTGTTCACGGTAACGTGCGCATGTCAGCTGTGCCGTGTTGGGGTCAGGCTGGTGCTCCGGGGCCCTGTGGCCCCCAGCGAGAGTGCACAGACGGAGCACCTCCTGGCGGAGCCTCCCTGCACGTGCTGCTCACAGCTCGAGTGCGCCGCAGCACGACTGTCGCTGCGGTTGTGCGTGTGTGTCGGTGAGCTCTGGGGTGTCTTCGTGTAAGAGCGCGTACCTCTGCGCCGGCTGCTGGGGTCTGTTCACCAGGAGCGTGGGACCCCCAGTGTGGCTCACGTTAGCTCCGCTCGTCTTCCGGTTCTGTTCTCTCCCTCTTTTTTATTCATGAACCTCCTGCCTTGCTTCTGAGTCCTTGGCTCTCGTGCTCTGTGGTTCCATACTGGAACAGCACGTGCCCCGGCCCTCTCTGTGTGTGCTCACAGCCCTCCTTAGTGACCCTGAGGAGCTTGGGCAAAATGCTGGCCTTGTTTCCTGGGGGCGGCCTCTCCAGGTTCTGGGGGCCTGGGTCTCTGACTGCACACCCTGGGCTCTGTCCAAAGAGGGTGATAGAGGGTTTTCAACTTGACTTGTTTTGCAACAACAGTGCAGTCTCGATTTGGATCTGAGCTGACCGTGGGGTCTCTCTGGGCAGTAGCACGGCCTCTGTGGAGCCCTCAGCTGGTCATTGGGAGGCGTTCTTCTCGTCAGCTGATGGGAAGCCTCTGGTTTTCAGTGGTTGTTATTTTTGTTCTGTTGAGAGTAGTTTTGTGACTCGAGAACAGTGGTTCGGTTCCCAAACTCGTTTCCGCATTGGAAGCCCCAGGACCTAGTGTTCTAAGGCCTCGCCGAGCTGTGCGTCCCTGACGCTCCCGGGGTGGCACCTGTGTGCCATCCAGGTGACGACCGTGCGTGAGAGTGGAGGGTCTTGCATTGGTGGCTGGATCACCCCCTTTGCTTGTAGGGTGACTGGTGAAGGTATTTGGGGGTTTAGTCCTATTGTCCAGGTGGTTGATCACTGGTGGAACATAGTAGATTCTGAGTCTGAAGCGTGTTTTTTTGTGTGTTCTTCAGTAAACAGAATCAAAGACCAGTACAAGGTGTCCGTGCGCATCCCTCCCGACAGTGAGAAGAGCAACCTTATCCGTATCGAGGGGGACCCACAGGGCGTGCAGCAGGCCAAGCGAGAGCTGCTGGAGCTCGCCTCGCGGATGGTGAGACCTGCGCCGGGCACTGGCTCGCTTCTGGGGCGGCCCTGACCGGCGGGGGCCTGGGTGCTGTGCAGTGGGCTCCGCGGCAGGGTTTTGGCCTTGGCCCTACCCCGGAGTCTGGGATGCTTTGAGTTCCAACTCCGGGGACCGTGATGGATTTTCTGGATTCTCAGAAGTACCCAGGGACTCCTGCGTGCAGCCCAGGTTGAAAGTCCCTGCTCTGTGGTTGTCTGCAACTCTAGAGGCTGGCGGGGGCTTTCCCGCTGCCGGACTGAAGTCCCGCTCCCCCCGGCTAAGCTGCCGGTGCTGGTGGCTTTCTCCTGATCGTGAGGCAGACGGAGATGGCCACGCAGCCGCGATCGTCACCCTGGGCTGCACATGAGAGTCCCCGAGACGCTTTTCAGCATCTAGAGGAGGGACAGGCCGCTGAGCACTGGCGGGCTGCCGGGGCTCCCTTGGACTGGGGTGTCTGGTGCCTGTGGGATTACTGAACCCTTGTTTCTCTGTCAGCCTGGTGCCAGTCTGACCCAGAATCCCCCTCCCCACCCCGCCCCCGGGCTGAATGGCTGGCTGCCCATGTTCTTCCTCTAGTCCCCCTCTGCTTACTCCATTGTATGTTTTCCTGCGGCGTGTTAAGTGCGGTGGCTGGGGTGGGTGAGAGCCACAGCCGTGCGGGCTCACTGCCTGGCGCCGAGCCAGCCTTGATCACGAGCTCTGTGTTCCGGAAGGACCCCTGCCTGCAGGGCGCTGTGCCGCGGCATCTCGTTCTCGTCCGCGTCGAGCGAGGCCGCACGCTGGGGGTCCTGGGGTTCTGGGGTCCTGCGTGTGCTCGCGGCGGGAGGACGGCGCCCAGCCCGCGTGCCGGGGAGCGCGGGCGCCCTCACACGGGCGCTCCTGCCGCTGACGCCGCCCCCACCCGTCGGGCTCTAGGAGAACGAGCGCACCAAGGACCTCCTCATCGAGCAGCGGTTCCACCGCACCATCATCGGCCAGAAGGGCGAGCGGATCCGGGAGATTCGGGACAAGTTCCCGGAGGTAAGGGCCTCCCGGAGGCGCTCTGGAGTCCTCTGGGAGGGAGCGATTGGCACCGTTCTGGAATCCAGTCATTACTGGTCACTGAACTTGAATTTGTGATGATTTGTTCCAGGTTATCATCAACTTTCCAGACCCAGCACAAAAAAGTGATATTGTCCAACTCAGAGGGCCCAAGAATGAGGTGGAAAAATGCACAAAGTACATGCAGAAGATGGTGGCAGACCTGGTAGGGGCGTTTCCCTCCTTGGTTGTGACGCAGAGTTCCTGGCGGTGGAGGGACCTGGGGGACGTGTCCCAGCTTAGGGAAGCGCACGGGGCCGGGATTGGGCTGCCGTCTCCACAGTGACGCCTTCGCTCATAGCCCTGTGTGCTAGGCTGGCAGAGGCTGTCTGTGTTCTGCGGAATTACAGTGGGCGCCAGGCTCCTTGCGTCCTGGAGGGGCCTCGGCCACCCAGATAGGCTGTGCCGTCCGGTGAGGACAGGCACGTGCAGGCGGTTTGGGGAGTCGTTTACTGAGCGGGTCCCTTCCTGGGAGCTGGAATGGGAACAGGTGGCTTGGGAAGTGCTGAGGCCGCTCACCGGTGGGAGGGCTGCGGGGCGCCTGCTTTCTGTCATCTCTCGCGGGGCTCGGCCCCGTCTCCCAGCTGCCTCGCTCGCTGGTGGCGGCGCCCCGGCCCGGAGCGCATTCACGCTGCCCTGGAGCGTGGGGTTCCCGAGGGTGACGAGGTCTGTGTGTCACCTTGAGGTGTGCTCTGGGCTTGCTTCCCCCGGCCTGGTGTCCTGGCCTCCACCGGCCCTCAGCCAGCTCTGGCCCTGCCGCCCGGGCTGTCAGCTGAAGACGCCCTGCACACTCGTGGTGAAACTTGCACCGGACAGATGGCAGGGGTGTTGCCAGCTACTTTAATAAAGGTGGCTTCGCGTCAGTCAGCCGCCCCGTTAGCTGGTTGCCGAGTAAGTTGTCCCCCCCCCATTCTCGTGACGAGCCTCTGCAGGTCGGAGGTCAGATAGTGGGAGACGAAGTGCTGGCTAAGTGTGCTGTCCCTTCTGTTTCTAGGTGGAGAACAGTTACTCCATTTCTGTTCCGATCTTCAAGCAATTTCACAAGAACATCATTGGGAAAGGAGGCGCGAACATTAAAAAGGTGACTGGCCCTTGCACCTTGACTCTCCTCAGCCTGCCCCGAAGGCCCGTGCCGTCCTGGCTTAGCCTCGAAGGAGGAGCTGCCCAGCCCCCAGCTCCAGCTCTCTCCCCCGGGAGGTCCGCTCCTCACGGGGTGCCGTCTGCTTGTAGATCCGAGAAGAGAGCAACACCAAGATCGACCTCCCGGCAGAGAACAGCAATTCGGAGACCATCGTCATCACGGGCAAGCGGGCCAACTGCGAGGCTGCCCGGAGCCGGATCCTGTCCATCCAGAAAGACCTGGTAATGGGGTGTTTGGTGACAGGGTGCTGGCCTGGGCCTGGGCCTGGGCTCGCGGCCCCGCAGCACACTGGCCTCTGAGCGGCACTCCCCGATAGATGCGAGCAGGACCCCGGGACTCGGGTGCCTGGAAATCATGTCCTGCAGGCATTGCAATGACGTTTTTTCAATTTCTGAAAAATTAATGTGTAAAAAACTGATGTTGAAAGTATGCACTCTGGTGAGTTACAGCGTGTGTGTCCATGGAGTCCTGGCTCCTGACAGGCTCTGAGTGACTCACGCTATGTGTGAGTTCAGCGTGGTCATCAGTTCTGGAAAAATTGGGGCCACTGTTTTTGAGTATTTTTTTTCTGTTTGCCCTTGAGAGGGACTCAGGAGCTCTGGTTCAGCGCTGTGCTGAGTGGAAAGGAGAAGGGGCGTTTTCTTCTTTGAATTCAGGCCTGTCTGCAGTGCCTGATCTGTCTGTGGCCGCCCAGCACGCCCGTCCCTCGGACGTCCTCGCTCGGGAGGCTTCGGTTGGAGGAGTGGGGTTTCTACATCTGACCCGCTCAGCCCCTGCTCTGCCTCTTGACCGAATGCAGGGTCGTGAAATGCCTTTCATAGTGTTAGCGGCCCTCCCTCCCCCGGTTCTTTGTTTTATTATTTGTTTAAGGTGGGGATGCAGAGGGAGACAGAATCCCACACAAGGCTCCACAGCCCAGCGTGGAACCCAATGCGGGGCTCGCTATCAGGACCATGAGATCACGACCTGAGCTGAAGTCCAGAGTGGGATTCTCACCTGGGCTCCCCAGAGGCCCCTCAACCCACTGGTTCTAGTGTCGGCGTCATTTCTGGGCCGTTTTCTGTTCTTCTCTCACTGAGGGCGTTTTCTCCTGTCTGCGCACATGTGCTCGTTTTTCTTGGGCCCGAAGTCAGGAGGTTTGCTTTGTTGGATGCTGGGTAGTCTTCTGGGGCTTTGAAACACTTCGCTCTTCTGTGAACTCACTCTTAAGACACATGAGGTTGGGTCACAGCAGTGCCTGCTCTGGGGCCTTCCGTCCCGCTGTGGGGCGAGGCCACTCACACCCCGGCACGTGGACGGTGCCGTGATCCCCTCTGGTGGTCCGGGGCTCCTCCCCAGGCCTCGGCCGTTCCTGCACACGGCAGCATGAGAGCAGCGTCCAGTGCACGGGGGCTTCTGCCTCCACGCGGCTCCCTGCCCTCGGGCTCTGGCCTGCTGGCCCGGGGAGCCTCGGCCTGGGGCAGTCATCAGGCTCCCCTCGTTTGCCCCGTGTCTGCAGTGTCTTGAACAGCGTTGTTTCCTTGTGGGAGGTAAACCCGGTCCTCATGTCCCGTCGACTAGAGGCAGGACAGTGCGATGTGGTTTCAGCAGGGAAAGCTGACCCATGGGCATCTCAGTCGTGTCTCTGCTCGGGCACCAAGAGAACCGAAGGAGGAGAACCCTGGTTGACGGGCCTGGAGGCCCCCCTTCCCCACCCCACACCCATGTGCACGTGCCCCCACACGCGCACGGGCTCTGGGCCCCGCGTCCCGGTGCTCACGGGCCGCATGTGATTCCAGGCC
Organism: Helogale parvula; assembly: GCA_004023845.1. Classification (NCBI taxonomy): domain Eukaryota; kingdom Metazoa; phylum Chordata; class Mammalia; order Carnivora; family Herpestidae; genus Helogale; species Helogale parvula. Next base: position 19,871 of record PJEM01001480.1, on the reverse strand, counting down.
AACATCGCCGAGCTGGAAGTGTCCATCCCCGCCCGGCTGCACAACTCGCTCATCGGCACCAAGGGCCGCCTGATCCGCTCCATCATGGAGGAGTGCGGCGGGGTGCACATCCACTTCCCCGTGGAGGGCTCGGGGAGCGACACAGTTGTCATCAGGGGCCCCGCCTCGGATGTGGAGAAAGCCAAGAAGCAGCTCCTGCACCTGGCGGAGGAGAAGGTGAGCCCCGTGCCCGGGAGTGACGGTGCACGTCCTTCCCTGGCGGGAGACTCTCGCCCTGTCTCTGGTGGGTCAGGAGGCCGCTTCGTGCGCCTTCGCGGCCCTGAGGTGCCGGTGCCGAGCAAGGGGTCTCGCGGGACGAGTGCCCCGGATACGCGGCAGAGAAGCTGCTGCCTGGCGTATCGGGTTTGTTGTTGAGTGGGACTTACAGACCGTCAGACCACGTCCCTGAGTTTCGACGAGCGTGCACGTGCGCCTGGGACCCCCGCCCTTCCGGTTCTGCACCGAGTCACCTTTGCCCCTTTGTCCAAATCCACGAGTCGGGCTGTTGCTGGTCTCTGCCTGGTCCCGGCGACGCCGTGGGGTCGGGCCGGCTGGGGGAGCCCGTCAGCCGTTCTAGATTCTGCCTTTCTGCATTTTGGAACCTGCTTGCCAGTTTCTGGGGGGAAATCCTGCTTGGATTCTGACTGGCACTGTGTTGAATCTGAAGATCACATTCAGGGAACTGGCCTTTCCGGAATTGCGTCTGTTTTCAGTCTTCAGTTTTTCCTTGGTGTTTTGTAGTGTGCAGCGTGTGGTTCTCTTTTTTGTTTTTTCCAATTCATATCCTCGATCCTGTGTTTTGTAGCGTAATTGACGGGACTGCTTAATTAATTTCAGTTCCCAGCTACTGTCCCATATTGGAATGTATTTGATTTTTTTATATCGACTTTGCTTTATGCATCTGCTTTAAAGTTTAGTTATTTGTTCCAGTAGCTTTTTTAGTGGATTCTTGTGAGTTCGTTGTGTAAGACAGGTCTTTGCATAGACTGTTGAGTTTCCTTCTGATCTGCATGCCCACAAGTCACGTCCTCCCGCACGGCGCGGGCCTCCGTGTGGTGCTGGCGCAGCGGTGGGGAGGAGGCACGGCGTCTCCTTGTGGGCGACCTTTGGGGAGAGTGGCCAGTCCTTCACGATGACATGGCAGGAGCGCTGCGGGTCTCCTGCGGACGCTTGGTAGCAGCTTGCGGAAGCTCCCGACGGTTACCGGTTGTTCAGACGTGCTGTGAGAATAGGGGTTGGATTTCGTAGGAGGATTTTTCTGTCTGTTGACTTTTGAGCATGGTTTTTCTTTCTAAGTTTGCTTTTTCCTTTATTTTTAATATCTTTTGAGGGGAAGGCAGAGAGAGGGAGGGAGAGTTCCAAGCAGGCTTTGTACTGTTAGTGCAGAGCCCGACACAGGGCTCAATCTCACGAACTGTGAGATGGCTACTGGAGCTAAAATCAAGCGTTGGATACTTAACCCGCTGAGCCACCCAGGTGCCCCTAGTGGTGGTTTTTTGCTTGTTCCTTTAATGTTAAACCAACCTTGTGTTTTTGGGGTGGCCCTACTTGGCTTAGATATATTTATTATCCTCTATCACATTGCTGAGCTTTCTTTTTTTTTTTTTAACGTTTATTTTTGAGAGAGGCAAAGTGCAAGTGGGAGGGGCAGAGGGAGAAGGGGAGACGCAGAATCTGAAGCAACTCCAGGCTCTGAGCTGTCAGCACAGAGCCCAACAGGGGGCTTGAACTCATGAACTATGAGAACGTGACCTGAACTGAAGTCGGCCGCTTAACCGACTGAGCCACTCAGGCGCCCCTGCTCATGAGTTTTTTAATAACGGTGCTATTTGCCAATGTCTTTAGAAAAAAGAAGGTTCTCTCAGGGGTGTTTTGTGAAACCAGCATTTAAAAGATAACAAAATTCACTTGTTTATTACTGCTTAGCACACTGGCAGACTCCCCCCGCCCCCTTAGCGTTTCTTCATGCCTGGGGGCCAGGATTCCAGATTCAGGGTACCGGGAAGGAGGGGAAGCCCTGGGCACGTCTGAGTCAGCCTGGCAGGGTGCGCTCGCTGAACCTGCCAGAGGCTCTGGCGTCCTCAACAAGGTCATCGTGTCAGGCCCTTCGCTGGGCCCTGGCCCCTTGGTGCCAGAGTAGGGCCTTGCTTGGCTTCGGGCTCTCCGAGGCTGAGATGGGGCCTTCCTGTTGGAGCATTGGCTCCCCTGCGGTGGGAGCAGATGAACCCTGGACAGGGAGCGCTCTGCTGACTTGGGAGGGTGGAGAGACCTGCGCCATACTTGCTGTGCAGTTGCCCCCTACTTCCTTCGCACCCCGCGGCCACACACGCCATGTTCCCTTTGTGGATGGAGAGTGGCTGGCGAGGGTTGGGTCCCCTTGGGGAAGCAGCAGGGCTGGGCTCTCTGTCCGCTTGCTCTCGGCCATCTCAGTGTCTCCGGTCATGGCAGAGGGGGTGTAAGAACTTCCTGTCTGGGAGTCCATCCGTTAGCTTCGGGGAGGCTCGACTAGCCCCACACGGCTGTTCTCTAGGCCTCTTCCTCACCTGCGCAGGGGGCCAGGCAAGTAGCGTCAGACCAGTGTATCTGCGGTTGGTTTCCACAGCAAACCAAGAGTTTCACTGTGGACATCCGCGCCAAGCCAGAATACCACAAGTTCCTCATTGGCAAAGGAGGTGGCAAGATCCGCAAGGTGCGTGACAGTACGGGAGCCCGCATCATATTCCCCACGGCCGAGGACAAGGACCAGGACCTGATCACCATCATAGGGAAGGAGGATGCCGTCAGGGAGGCCCAGAAGGAGCTGGAGGCCCTGATCCAGAACCTGGTGAGGCTTCCCGGAGGGAAGTGCGCCGTGGTTGTCCATCCTGTCAGGCGTGGCTGGCACGAGCCGTCTGCTTTTCCTTCCCCTGGACGCTGCAGGATAACGTGGTGGAGGACTGCATGCTGGTGGACCCCAGGCACCACCGCCATTTTGTCATCCGACGGGGCCAAGTCTTGCGGGAGATTGCTGAAGAGTATGGCGGGGTGATGGTCAGCTTCCCACGCTCAGGCACGCAGAGCGACAAGGTCACCCTCAAGGGCGCCAAGGACTGTGTGGAGGCGGCCAAGAAGCGCATTCAGGAGATCATCGAGGACCTGGTAGGTGCCTGGGGGGGATGGGGGGGGGCAGCTGCTCTCAGGTCTCCGGCTCGGGCTCTCTGGCTTTGTTCCTGACCGTCAGGACACTGCCCTTGAGCAACAGCCTTTAGAAACACGTGAGGAAATGCAGTCTGTGCCGGGAACCAGCTCCCTTCTCTCTGCCTCTCCTTCCCCGTGGGAAAGAGAGAGGTGGCAGGGCTGGGCGTGTCGGAGTGAGTCCACCTGTACACGTGTGGGATTTTCTAAACCAGCTCCTAGAGAGCCTCACCCTCCTACAGGCCCCCTCCCAGCCCTCTCCTGCTGGGGCCTTGGAAGTACTGACCTGACCTTTAAGCCCGATGCCTCCTTATGGAGTCACAGCCACAGCATTTGAATGTCACTTGGCTAGTGTGGTCCCCCTTCAGGGACAGCGGCTGGCAGTGCCACATGCTTTGTGCTGGGGGTGGGGGCTCTGTGCGCAGAGCCAGGAGAGGGTCACACTCCCACCCTGGGCGGTAGCAAGCGCGAGCACCATTTTGTGCAGACAAGTCATCGGTGCTTTCTGAATATTTGGGAAATGTCTGAGGAAGAGGCCTCCCCGTAAGTCTGGCCCCAGGCCCTCTGTCCATCCTGTTGTATTTCAAGCACTGGGAGAAGGGGAGCAGGGGGCGTGCATTTGTGCCCATGGGAATCTCTGTAGAGGAGTGAGCAGAAGGTGGTGAAAATATACATTGAGCCTAAGTGGTTAACGCTCGCCTTTATTTTTTCTTTCCTACTGCGCCCCTCCTCCTCCAGGAAGCCCAGGTGACCATAGAATGTGCCATACCCCAGAAGTTCCATCGATCTGTTATGGGCCCTAAAGGTTCCCGCATCCAGCAGATTACTCGGGACTATAACGTTCAGATTAAGTTCCCAGACAGAGAGGAGAACCCAGGTGGGTCTCAGCGGTGAGCTCTGTGCTGAGCAGGGGGCAAGAGGTGTGTGGACAGACTGGCCCACGGGGGCAGGGCGTCAGGTAGCTGTCCTATGTGCTGCCGGAGCACTGGGGGCCCAGGGGTTGGCAGGTGCCCTCCAGGCATCCAGGGGCTTGCAGCCAGTGAGGACACCGAGGGCGGCAGAGTCGCTGCAGCCTCTGAAATGGGTTTGGTTCAGAGGCTGCTCGCGGATCCCAAGTGGTGTGTGTGATGGGGCCGCCCCCGCTCTGCACTGCAGCTGCCTCTCCCCACCCCCACCCCGCAACCCCTGCCTGGCAGGTCTTGTCCTTTGTGAGGCAGGCAGCTCCAGGGTCCCGCTTGTCACTTGGTTCTGCCTGTGTCCCCGGGATGGGGTGGGGTGGTTAGGCAGTCTGGAGGTTTCTGGCCCGAGGGGTCAGTGAGAGCAGCGTTCAGCCTGTGTGTCCGACCTCACGTGATCACGCCGGTGTCCCAGCTAGATTGCAGCCCAGCCTGCTGCCTCTGGACTGGTCTGCTTGGCCACCACCTCGGAGCCTCTTGGGCCACTGATGCTCTTTCCCCTCAGGACTCGGGCTGTTTGGGGTGCAAGTGAGGGGACGTCGTACCGGATGAAGATGTAGTTTACGTGTTCGTTAGTGAAATTCCGCTGCTTTTGTCTTGCGGCCCCTCTTCTGTGCACACGCAGTTGTTTCTGAGCCTCTGGAGTAAAATTTTCAGACTTCTTCCTTGTCCATAGTGGCTACTTAAGAATAAGGATGTTTTCTTAACATCGGTTGAGAATTGTGGCATGTCCTGCACGGTCCGCAGACCGAGCGTTCTGGGTCCGGCCCCGAATCTGTGCTCGCTGCTCTGTCTCCCCATCCCTGCAGGCTGCCCTGCCTGATGCGCGCTTGCTCTCGCTCGAGTTGTGCTGACTCCTGGGCTCCGTCCCGCTCGTGAACCCTGCTTTTGTGTTTGCGTGCGCACCTGGTCCCCCGCCAGCCCACTCCTGTGTTCACTGGAGGCTCGCCTACGTCCTGACATACGGAGCTGGTGCAGGCTTCCCTGGTCCCTCCCACTGCCTTGCCAGCCCCTCCTCGCTGCCTGTCCCGGCCCAGGGCTCCGCCTCCAGGCCCCTTGCCCTTAGGACACACAGGGCCCCCTGCAGCACGCCACCCACCCGGTGGCTCCTGGCTTCACTGTGAAGCCCCCGCTGCCACCCAGGCCAGGCCGCAGGGCTCTGAGCTGTGCCCACCCTTCTCCCTAGTTCACAGTGTGGAGACGCCAGTCCAGGAGAACGGTGATGATGCTGGGGACGGGAGGGACACCAAAGACACCGACCCTGGCTCCCCAAGGAGGTGTGACATCATCATCATCTCCGGCCGGAAGGAAAAGTGTGAGGCCGCCAAGGAAGCCCTCGAGGTAGGTGTGTTGTCACACGGTGTGTGCCTGGATCTCATCCTAGGTCAGGGGGGCTGCCCCGACCACCTTGGCTCACACTGTGGGCTGGGCCGTGCCCAGAGCCCAGCACAGGGGGCTGTGCACACAGGCGGGACCTGCAGTCTGTGGCCTGGTGAGGGGGCACCGAGCTGAGCGCACGGCGCTGCTCTCACTGTGGGACAGCGCTCACGTGGAGTGGACAGGGGAGGGACAGGAACAGGTTGTGTGTCGGGGGCGGTTAACACCGGTGGAGTGTGGAGGTGAGGTGGTCAGGGTTAGCATGGAGACGGCGGCGGGGGGGGGGGGGGGGGGGGGGGGGGGGGGGGGGGGGGGGGGGGGGGGGGGGGGGGGGGGGGGGGGCGAGGGCGTCCCCCTTTGCTATGCCAGCGGTGCGCACGGGCTCTTCCACAGTCCGTCCCTGACGTCAGGAGGCCGGCTTCTGCCCCTGAGCCCCACCGGTCCCCGCCAGGTGCTCTGATTTTCCTACGTGTGTCTTGTGTCTGTCGGAGCCTGCAACGGTTAAGAGGACAGGGAGGACAGGTTTGGGGTGAGGGCCGGAGAGTTCACGCTGGGGCCGCACTTTGAAAAGTGGATTCTGGGTTCTTGTCCTGCGTTTTCTGTTGAGTTAAAAGTCTTAGTGAAGTTCCCAGTTGAGGCAGAGCATCACGGAAGTTTCCAGGAAGCGCCCTGTAGTTCTCACGGGATCACTGGCTCCCTGCCGGCGGCTCTCAGGCCCAACCCTGTGTCCCTGCAGGCGCTGGTCCCCGTCACCATCGAGGTGGAGGTGCCCTTTGACCTTCACCGGTACATCATCGGCCAGAAGGGGAGCGGGATCCGAAAGATGATGGATGAGTTTGAGGTACCAGTGCTGGGAGCCTGCCCTCCCTGGGGACCCCGGCGGCTCAGCCCTGCTCCTCCGCCGGGTCCAGGTGCGGGACCCCCACCTACGCCGGCTCTGTCCCTGCCTCCACACAGGTGAACATCCACGTGCCGGCGCCGGAGCTGCAGTCTGACGTCATCGCCATCACCGGCCTCGCTGCGAATCTGGACCGGGCCAAGGCTGGGCTGCTGGAGCGCGTGAAGGAGCTGCAGGCCGAGCAGGAGGACCGGGTGGGTGGCCCCCAGAGCCGCGGCCCCCAGCCGTGCTGTAGGCAGTTCCCCCGCGGGGCTGCAGGAGGCCCCGCCTCCCTGGGAGCCTTCCCTCAGATGCAGCCTTATGGGCGTGGCGCTTTTCTCGTTAACGTAACAGCGGCAGAGTTCGGTTTCCCGTTAATTAGCACCTTTTTATCCAAGTAACCCTGCTGTGTTGTGGTGCCCCAGCCTGACAGGAAAGGCAGGGTCAGAGAGGCCTGGGAGCTGTTGCCGGTAAAGACCCCCCAGTCGTGAGTGGTGTGGTCCAGGTCCAGGTGGGCGTCCGCGGGTCCAATCGGGGCCCCACCTCCCTGCTCTGGAGAGCTGGTGCCCGAAGGGCTTCCTGAGTGCACGGCAAGGCTGGGTGTCCTGAGCACGGAGGCCCCGCTGTGGATTCTGTGGGGTGCGATCGTCCCCCTGAGGAGGACGGCTTTCTGGAGTGGTGACAGGCTGGGGCCCGCAGGCCTCCCGTGCCTGGAGCCTGGTTCCCGCGGCCTAGCCTCTCGCCGTAGGTGTCCCGGGCTGGCTGTCCTTCGGCACTTCCGTGCTCCGTTTTCCTTCCCGCCTGCTTTTGTGCCCCAGCCCTTAAAGGCCTCAGGACGTGTTTGGGCTGCCTTGTTGCGCCCCCGTTAACCCAGGTGGAGGGCCAGCTCCGAGCGCACCACGTATGAAGCCGGCCTTGTCCCGCCTAGCGGTCCTCTCGTGGGGGGTCTGTGCCCTGGGCTATGGGTCAGTTCTGGAGCTGGTGGTGCGCCGTGGCCCAGAGGCTAACGGGAAAGCGTGTTGTTTTGGTCCCTGAGGATACCTCTGGGGTCGAGGACAGAGTGGGGTTGGCATGTTGGCTGCATGTGTGAAGGTCAAGACTGAACCCCTGCCCTTGTTTCACCTGCAGGCTTTAAGGAGCTTTAAGCTGAGTGTCACTGTGGACCCCAAATACCATCCCAAAATTATCGGGAGGAAAGGGACAGTGATCACTCAAATCCGCCTGGAACATGATGTGAACATCCAGTTTCCCGATAAGGATGACGGGAGCCAGGTGAGAACGACTGCCCAGGACGGACTGCGGTGCCGGCACGCTCTGGGGCGGGTGGGCGCTTCACCCCCCCCCCTCCCGCCTGGGAGCGGCGAGCGTGGGGCGGCCCTCATGGGGTGGGAGCTGGCCTGCGGAGGGGCAGCTCTCTGAGGGTCTGATTTTGGGCTTTGGGCGCCATCCCGGTCTGTGCCAGCTGGCCACGGTCTCCTTGGGGGCGCTGGCGCTGCCGCGTGAGCTCGGCACGTTCCTCCCACGCCCACCTGGTCGGCCGGCTGCGGCTCTGGCTGGGCCCTTCCCACACTTAGCCCACAGGTGCGGCCCTCCACAGGGCCCCCTCCCCTGCCCGTCAGACCCCTGCCCGTCTTCCTCTCGACTCCCATCAGGGCCCCCTTCCAGCACAGCACTGCCCTCCGTGGGAGCCTTGGTCTCTGCCTGCATCTCCTGCAGTGACACACAGCCAGGCGCCCAGAAACGATTTGCTAGAACCTTCTGGTCAGCAAATCCTAACACACGTCTGCAGACCCTGGCCTTTCCAGCTCTGCGACCACGCGCTGTGGCAGGCGGGCCTGCAGGGGCTTATCCCGGAGCCCCTGCCTCTCTGCACCTCCTGCCTGGTCCTGACTTTCCCCGGGTGCACCCTTCTCTTCCTTTCTAACCAACCTGTTTCGCTCCTGACCTTTCTCACTCTAATTTTTAATTTGTGGTTTTTGTTTTAAGTGAGTTCTGTGCCTAGTGTGGGGCTTGAACTCATGACCCTGAGGTCGAGAGTGGCCTGCTTTTCCAACCAAGCCAGCCAGACGCCCCTTTAACTTTAACTTTTGATGTTTAATTCTGAGAATTCAGGTGCTTTAAATTTCTCACCTTCACTACTTTTTATTTCTTCCAACTTTCCCAAGTAAATCATTACGTTTTTTTAGTCATCATTTAGGGTTCAGAGCACTGACACGAATATTTCACAAGCCAAGTGAGGTTGGGCAGCCACATGATTTTGATGCGCAGCTTTTCCCTGTGAGAATTCCGCTTCCATTTGCAGTCCGTTTGGTCCTGTGTCTGCATTTGGCGCAGCGCTTGTGACTGCTGGTGGGTGCTGCACTCTGCTGGCAGCTTCTGGGCGCGGCCCGCCGCCCCCTACCCCTCCATTTGCTTCGGTGGGGCCTGCTGCTGCTCTGCTCTCTCCTGGCTCTTTCTGGCCTCTCTTCTGGGCAGATCTCTAAGCGTCCACTGTTCTGTTTCCATGTTTTTTTGTTCTCTGGTCTTTTCTTGTTCCATTCTTTAAGTTTTTTTTTTTTTTTTTTAATGTTTATTTTTGAGACAGAGACAGAGTGTGAGAGGGGGAGGGTCAGAGAGAGAGGGAAACACAGAATCCAAAGCAGCTCTAGGCTCTGAGCTGTCAGCACAGAGCCCGACTCGGGGCTCAAACCCACAAACGTGAGATGATGACCTGAGCCGAAGTCGGAGACTTAACCACCTGAGCCCCTAGGTGTCTCTGTTGTTCCATTCTTCCGTGGGTGTGATGTTTTCCCTTATCTAAAAGAATATTGTCTGCGTGGTTTTGTTTTGTTGTTGTTTCGCTTTGAGTCGTGTGCTGGCTCTGCTCCCACTGTGCACATGTGGTGCTGTCACCTGTCCGTGTGCGGTGGGAGGGGACCCCTGGGCTGGGGCCGCGCAGTGCTGGCCACGGTGTCTGGCACCTTCTCTCCAGGTGGGTCTGTCTCCAACAAGACGCCTCCAGATGCAGGGCCTGAGGTGACCTGCCCTGAGCCCTGTGTGGTCCTCGCCTGCAGCAGTGTCTGTGTGGGAGGTGTCCTGGTCCCAAATGTGTCTGGCCGGGAAGGGAGGGGAGTGTCCAGGAGTTAATGCAGGTCGTTGACCTGTTCTCAGTCAGCTTCTGGCATTCTTTTCCACCTTCTTTCTCTTGTGAGCAGGTCAGTGTTTCCCCTGAATGTGAGGTCTGCCTCTTGCCACCTCACGGAGCTGCACCTGCTGGCTTGAGGCTCCCGCCCGGAATCTCTAGGGGCATCCCCCCCTTCTGACTGGGTTCTGCTTTCTTAGCCCCAGGACCAAATCACCATCACAGGGTATGAAAAGAACACAGAAGCCGCCCGGGACGCCATACTGAAGATCGTGGGTGAGCTGGAGCAGATGGTGTCGGAGGACGTCCCGCTGGACCACCGCGTCCACGCCCGCATCATCGGCGCCCGCGGGAAAGCCATCCGCAAGATCATGGACGAGTTCAAGGTGGGTCCCCCGCCCACCTGTGAAGGGCGCCGTGAAGCCCTGGAAGCCCGGTGGGCGCAGCGGGACGCACACCTCTCCCTCCGCGGGGGGAGGGGGGGCTGCCCGGGGCCTCGGGCCTCCCTGCCTCGGCTGCCAGCCGCCTTCGGGGTCGGAACGGGAGACCTCGGGGGCTCGGGGGCCTGTCCCTGAGTTGGGGAGGTCGTGGGGGGCTCCCAGCTGTGGATAGTTGACCGCACTGGGCTGCCGGTGACGGCGTCCCCTCGGTGCATCGGGGTTCCGTGTGTGTCCTGACGCGCAGCTCCTGACCTCTGACATCTAGGACCTTTGCCTCCTGAACACGGGGTTAATCTGGGAAAGCGTCCCTAGAGGTCCACCACTCCCAGCCACACATAACCGTGACCCTTTGGTCCAGAGACCCCGAAGGAGGGTTCCCGGCCACGTCAGCGGCCACGTGTGCTCTCCTTCCAGGTGGACATCCGCTTCCCGCAGAGTGGGGCCCCGGACCCCAACTGCGTCACTGTGACGGGGCTCCCGGAGAATGTGGAGGAGGCCATCGACCACATTCTCAACCTCGAGGAGGAATATGTGAGTCGTTGTGGGGGGCAGGGGGGACAGCAGGCCTGTGCCTGGGGCGCCATGCTTCCAGCTGGCCTGGGGCGGCAGCGAGAGGCTGCATGCGTTTGCTGCCAGAGGCACGCCGGGTGCAGGATGCCCCCTGAGCGAGCATGGCAGGCGCCGCCATCACGTGTGCCTGCTGCAGACTGACGCCCCGCCCTGTGCCCATAGCTGGCTGACGTGGTTGACAGTGAGGCACTGCAGGTGTACATGAAGCCACCGGCCCACGAGGAGTCCAAGGCGCCGTCCAAGGGCTTTGTGGTCCGGGACGCTCCCTGGACCGCCAGCAGCAGCGAGAAGGTCAGGCAGGGTCCCCAGCGCGCTGCTGGGGGTGGGGGCCGGTGCCTCTCTCTGGGAAGCCCCCCCCCCCACGGGGCCCCGTACTGAGGCTGTACCCTCTCCCCATACAGGCTCCTGATATGAGCAGCTCAGAAGAGTTTCCCAGCTTTGGGGCTCAGGTGGCCCCCAAGACCCTGCCGTGGGGCCCCAAGCGATAATGATCAAAAAGCAGAAACCTCTCCAGCCCGCTGACCCAAACCCACCACACCCGGTTTGTCTCGATCTGACCCGGCGGCTGGAGCCTCCACACATCGTTGACGCTTCCCCCTCCCCGAGGTCTCGCAGTGAAGCCGGGCGCGCCAGCCCCCCGCGTGCGCTCGGGGCCTGCCCCCCGACTCCTCCGCTCTGGGACGGCTCCCCGCTGTCGTGAACACTAACCGAGGTAACGGGACGCTTCCCTGTAAGCGTCCCGGCTCATCCCGCATGTCCGTCGGGCTCTGGCCTCCGCTGGGGGGGCTCCGCAGCTGTGGCTGAGCCTACTTCCTGTGTCATGACCTCAGGAAATAAATTTCCTTGACTTTATAAAAGCCAAAATGTTTGCCCTCTTCCTTTCCCACCTCCTTTCCTCCCCCTGACTGCTAGCCAGACCCTCCTTGGTAGAATGCAGTCCACCTTGCAGCTGCCAAAACCCCACGTAGCCCAGACCACTAAGGGGAGGAGGACCCAGCAAGCACACTAGGAGCACCACGGCGGAGCCCGAGGGGACCGGAGAGGCGGCAGGGGGACTGGGTTCTCGGGCCGTCTTGGCCTCACACACGTTGGGGTCGGAAAGCACCCAAGTGTCTCCGCCCCCAAGCGTGGTGAGCAAGCCCCAAAGCTAGGGCCACGTGTCTCCGTCCGGGCCCGCTGTGGCTGTCGTGGTGGCCTGGTGTGGCCTGAGAGAAGTGGGGACGGGGCCAGGAGCGGCCCACAGAACGCCTGTGGAGACCAGCTGCTCCTTTGTGCCCCTCCCCATGCCAGGTGCCCAGTGGCCTCCTTTCTACCTCAGAGCCAGTGTGGCTGCCCTCGTGGTTAGGGTGATGCTGCCCCGGGGCTCAGCCTCTTGGTTTCTGGCAGCGGCGTGTCTGCTGCAGCCCTGGAGGCCAGAAACCAGTGCGGGGGCTCAGCCAGGCTGTCCTCTGACACACCCCGATGCTGCGGCCCTGGGGCAGAGGGAGGCGGTCACCTGGCCGGGGCTGGAGGACCCGGTGCTGGTAAGGAAGGATCTGCGCGGTGGGTGACTGGGTGTCAGACCACAGGCCTCGGCTTGAAGGTCTGCTCCGGAGAGGAAGGGTGGCCCCGGGCGGCACAGAGGCGCCTGTGGCGTGGGGCCGAGGACAGGCCTTGTCAGGTTGCCCCACCCTGAGACCCTGGAGTCCGCGGGGGGCCGGCTCGTGTTCGGCACACAGGGTGCACCGCCCCGCACCCTGTCCTTTCTCCGCTCGGTGGTCTCCAGACTCTGAAATTCTGAGTAGACCGAGAACTGCTTGGCCCAAGCAGACCTTCAGCTGCCCTTGCAAACATCCCGCTGCCCCGGCAGCCTCAGCGCGCCCGTCCATGGGAGCGATGCTTGGGCTAGGAGAGCGCTCTCCGCCCGCGGGTGGCCTCGGTGGCCCTGCAGCAGGCCCGGTGAGGAGGCGGAGGAGGGAAGGGAGAAGCTGCTCTGCCTTTCTCCAGGAGCAGCACCTCCGAGCCTCCACCTGCATGAGGCCTGGGGCCTTTGCTGTGGGCCGTCTTGCCTCCCCCTGCCTGCCCCTCCAGCCCCCTCGGCGCCCGCCCAGCCTCTTGTCCCTCGTCTTTTCTGCGGCACCCTTCCACACCCCCCTTCCACACCCCCGCCCTTCCCCAAAGATAAATTTGAACGTTTCACAATTTTTGCACATCTGCATTTATTGCTAAATGTCCCCCCTTCCCTAAACCGTGTTTGGGATCTCGCCTGCTGTTTCTGGTTGTTGTTAGTCAAGATTGTTTGGTGAGCCTGCCCGGGCCTCGTCTGCCGGGGCCCTGGGCGGGGCGGGGTGCGTGTCCATTTCCTTTGTTGAATGTCTTCCATATTATGTGTTTCCATAGCTATGATCCGTCCCTTGGCCTTAATTTTGGAATCTGGAGATTATATGCAAACATGTGTAAAGGCTTATGAATATGGATGACACTGGAATTTTATAAATTCTAAAATAAAACCCAAAACCAGATGCCGTGTGCCAGAACTCGTTTTATCACGCGGCCTGTCGGTTCTCGGTCCCGTGGAACCAGGGGCGTCTTCAGCACGGTTCTGCTTGGTAACTAGACCATAGATGGTGGTCTCCAGTGCAGTGTTCCTGCTGGCATGGGAAACGGGGCGCGCCCTGAGCTGTGGTGATGGGGGCCAGCGTCTCTAGTGGGGGGCCGCCTGCCCTGGGAGGGAGATGGCACCGAGCAGTCCAGCCGTCGGCAGGCTAGGGGGGAGACCCGACCGGGCGCTGGGGGGTAGGGCTCTTGAGCAGAGGCCCAGGGTCACTGAGGGCACAGCAGCTCTGAGCCAAGAAGGGGCAGGAGACGGGCTGTGGCCTGAGGCCGCAGAACCCCTCACCTCCAGCGGGGACTGCTGGCTTGAGGTGACCCCCGCGACCTCAGAGAGAAGGGGCTGGGGAGGCCCGGCTGGCTCCTGGCAGTGTGGGCTGGGGGCCCAGACTCCTCTCCGAGCCCTCGGAGGTGTCGTCCTGTGCTCCATTTGTTCCAGAGAGGGCCTGTCTCCGGCAAGGGGTGCGGGAGAGGGGCTGGACCGACCACCCTGTCACGGGCCAGGCCCATGCCGCCACCACTGGTGGGTGCGGGAAGGGGAAACAGGGACAGCAGGGCTCACCTCGTTCTCAGCCAGCGCCTGCTTGGCGAGGTAGTACTCTCGCTTCACCTTGACCTCCACGGACTCAGGAACGTCGGGGACCAGGAGGTCGAGGGCCCAGCCGATGGAGAACACCACGTGCTGGGGGCAGAACACGGTACAAGCAGTGGGAGGGCACGCACCCGCGGGAAAACACGCCTCCGGTGGCCTTAACGGGGCCAGGTGTCACAGGCCGCGGAGCCTCAGCGGTGCCCAGAGCGGCTCAGCACCCACACAGCCGGGAGACGCAGGCCAGGCAGGGGTGGACAAAGTTTGCAAGACGGGGAGATGACAGTGCATAGAAGAGTGGCCGTGGGACCAGGTGGCAGCTCAGCTGCGTGCCTCCCCTCCCCCGCCAACACGCACACGCACAACACATGGTGGGATGAGGCAAAACATCCTAGGGAAGGAGTGGCCATCCTGCTAAGGCCGAGAGAGCCAGGGGGGAGCCGACGGGAACCAGGAACTTGGCTGACCTCAAACACGATGACGAAGGCCAGGCGGATGGCCAGAAGATTCCAGTACGTCGGAGAATACTGCCCATCATCTTCCCTGAAGGCCTGATACCTGCAGGAGACACGGAACTCGGTGTGGGAAGCCGGCCGGTGCCTTTTTTGGTTCTCTACTTTCTCCTTTCCCTGAGCGTGTAACTCTGGGCCTGGCTCACCGGAGAGCGCCTGAAGGAGGAGGTGTTCCCAAATGGTACTAACAGTGCCCTCGGCTCTAATTGTTGGGTTCCAAAGGGATAGATGGGCTGGACTGTCCCGTTCTCCTGCAGCCGACACCGCGCCCCAAAGGGGCAAATGCCCAGTTGCCTTGTGGATGTGAGAATACAGTAAATCTGCCTCTGTGTGTGAGCTCAGCCTAGTTAACACTGAAAATACGATCTTCCGGGACCAGCAGCCCGCTGTGCTCTTCTTTCTGCCCTTTACAGAGTACGAAATTCCCCTTACACCAAGGAGGGCTATGCCAGGCTTCAGGGGAACAATGGTAACTCAGCTGACCCAAGACTGGGTCGGTTACAAGAGAGGGGGGAACGTAAGGACGCAGGTCTGAACCAAACTGACTCTAATCATAAGACAATAGAAGGGCACACGTAGCCCAAGGCAGGAGGGACCACCCTTGTAACACCCAATCAGGAAAGGCCAGCTAACACCCTTAACATTCCTAAGGGCGGGCCTAGAGATAGAAGCTACGCCATAGGTGAGGGTCCTGGGTCCTGGGTCCGCTCTGTAACTGGTTAACACTCTAAACGTGATGGGGTCCCGCCAAAAGTAACGAATACTCTAGGCTGTGTGAATGGTTAAACCTGCTGTCAATAATGTATAATAATAATTGGACCCCTGGACCTGTGTCACAATTTCCTGTAACTCCCCCTTCCCAAGCCCATAAAGGCCCTACCCCGCCTTTGTTGGGGGACTCTCAGCATGGATCCACCACGCCTGTAGCCTGTAAAGTCTGTGAGCCCGAGCTTAGGCCCGGCCAGCCTAAACCCACAATAAAGCCCTTTGCTTTTGCATGCGTGACTCGGTCTCCCTGGCGGTTTCTGGTTTTGGGGATGATATTGAAAACCTGGGTGTAACACAGCTCTCCCCGGCTAGAATACGCCGATGTTAAGTTTTGCTTGCTCTTTCCGATTTGTCATCCTTTGACAACTTCCCGTATTTCTGAATAGATGTGACATTCCATCTTGTGACATAAACTGCCATGCTGCACTCCATGGAGAGCAACATCAGTGCCAACTTTGTAGGAAAAGAAAACAAAATTCTTAAATATAAAAAAAAAAAGTTACTGATGGAAAAAGCCTCAATGCATGAAATAAACTGTAGTGGCCTAACTAGACAACACAGAAGAAAGACTGGGACTTGGACATGATTCTGTGAAATCTCTGAATGCAATGCCGAGAGCCAGAAGATGACAAAATCTGTCAGTGCCCTTTAGACATGTGGGGAACACAGAGGTGCCCCAACAGAGCAGCAGTTCCAGAAGCTGAGAATGACTGCAAAGAAAAGTAGAGCAGCTTTATTTGAAAAATGAAATGGAGAGGTTTCCAGAACTAAAGAAAGACATCACCTTTTAGATCAAAAACACATAACTCGAGTTTCAATGAGAAACTTTTAAATAAACTCCACCATGACAGAGACCTATTAGTTACACAAGTCAAGGAAAATGAGGCAAAACCTTCAAGGCTACCAACGCTTCCTACAGGAAAAATCAGGTCACAAGAGAGTGATAGTCTCAAAGAGCCAAGGGGCGAGAGCTCCACGGAGCACTGCGCGCTTGCTGTTGGAAGGACGGAGACATTTTCGGATATAAAAAGGGTGTGCCACTACACACCATTCCTGAAAATGCTATTCAAGGATGCACTTCTGCAAGAATAAAAGTGAATGCAGAGGGAAGGCGAAGCGTAAACTCCTGTGGCCACAGAAGCTACTGAAATATACCACATAGATACGATTCACAATGACTAGAAATGTTTTTATTTTTTAATATTAAAACTAAAACTGCATAACAATAATAAGATGGAGTGGTGGGTGCTAAATAGGCAATGAAGCCTGTGGAGACCCTCAGCCTGCCCAGGGAAAGGGGACGAGTGGATTCCCTCTGTCTTCGTTAGGGAAGTTTATGGAGTTAAGAATGTATGCTGAAAATGCCAGGGCAACCTCTAAAATAACAGAAATAGATACCATCAGTTCCAAGTGAGCATAAAGAGGGGGAGAAATCTACTCGTCCACCAGAAAGCAGGAGAAGAATGAAAAGGAAAAAGAAACGTATGGGAAAAAGTAAGTATCCACTAAGAAGAGATCACAAATAGGAACTCATATGCAGCTAAGAACCGCAGAAGACACAAAGCGGGATGTGACGGAAATACATGAAGGAACGGGTGATTCCATTTTCCTGGGAAGGTTTTAACTTAACCCGTATCGGAGTCTGATGGGGGGGGGGGGGGCAGGACAAAAGGACAAAAATCCAAACAATAAAATGAAGAAGCCTTGCTTTAAAACAGATTTTAAGATTCAAGTTCACTTGAAACACAAAATCAAGTGAGCACATCATAAAGGAAAATCAGAAGTGTGAAAGGTTTGTATCGTATGGACTTTTCAGGTTCTCTGACCTCCAAGCAGTTAAACCAGAATGATTATTTTAAAGTAGAAAAGCAAAAAAAAACCCTCCATGTTGGGGAATTTAACTCTTCTAAATATTTCATAGACACGTAGGGAAAGCACAACCGCACGTAAGAGATACTCAGAAGTGAAGGACAGGTGTTATTCATGAAATGAGGCTTTAAGGGGGAGGCGCAAGTATACATGCACATAAATTCATTTATTAAAACAAAAGACTGAAAGCAAATGAGCCATGGTGTCAAGTCCAGAAGATTGATTTTTTTTTAAAATGTCTATTTTTGAGAATGAGAGAGTGTGAGCAGTGGAGGGGCAGTGACAGAGGGAGGGAGACCGAATCCAAAGCAGCTCCAGGCTCGGAGCTGTCAGCACGGAGCCCAATGTAGGGCTCGAACTCACAAACCGTGAGATCACGACCTGAGCCCACGTCAGACGCCTGACTGAGCTACCCAGGCGCCCCAGAAGATTGATCTTTAAGAGGGGAAAAAAAGTTCTATCTGGAAAATGAGAGAATAACTACCAAAACAGCTGAGCTTAAGAAAATCATCACACAAAAAAAATCATCACGGAGTATTATGAACACGTTTGTGTCATTACGTTTTTAAAAAGTAGTTGGACTACGGACACTGGGGTGGTGCATTTGACGAAGTGTCAGACTTCCGCTCGGGTCAGGACGAGAGTTTGAGCCCCACGACACGCTCTGTGCTGACAGCTCCGCTTGGGAGTCTGTGTCTCCCTCTCTCTGCCCTTCCCCCGCTCACTCACGCTCTTTCTCAAAAATAATGGACGTTAAAAAAATAATAAAGTAGTTGAAATAGAGTTTTCTGTAAATGAAAGTGCCAAAAGTGAGAGAAACGAACCTAAAGGGAACGGCGATGAGAGTGACCGGCGCCTCCCCGGGGGCCCAGCGCCCCTTCCGCCCCGCCCCGCCCCCCGCTCACCTGCAGGTGCGGTTGTGCGCGGCGGCGAAGGCGGGCGGCGCGCGCGCCAGCGTGAAGTTGACGAAGCCGCGCAGGTCGGGGGCGCGCGTCCAGCGGTAGTAGGCGCGCGGCAGGAAGTCGGACGCGAAGGCCAGCAGGAAGGCCTGGGGGCGGGGGCGGCCCGTGAGCGCGGCCCCGCCCCGCCCCGCCCCCGCGCCCGCGCCGCCCGCGCGCTCACGTTGCTGACGACGGCCAGGTGCGCGATGCCGGCCAGGACGTGCGCCCAGATGCCGATGTCCTGCGCGCGCTCGGCCACCGGGCGCCGGTGCTCGCACACGAACTTGCGCGCGTCCAGACGGACCTCCACCCAGTTGTTGAGCAGCGCGAAGAGCGGCGCGAGCGGGCACGCGGCCACGAAGAGCGTGACGAAGCCGAACTGCAGCACTGTGGGCGAGGGCCCGCCCGCGCCGCGTGACCCCGGGCCGCCCGCCGGGACCCCGCCCGCCCGCCCGCGGGCCTGTCACGGGCCCCCCCCCTCGGGAGGGACCTCCGGGGACGCCTGCTGGCGCTCCTGCTTTTGCTCCTCTGAGAGACTCCGCTTCAGAGCCCCCGACCGGGAAGCCTCCCCGCCTGCTCACCCAGGGCGGCAGGCCTGAGCTTGGGCACCCGCCCCTCCCCGGGGGCTCTCTGGGGTCAGGGGCTCCGGAGCTCTCCTCCCAGCCGCTCAGACACCCTGGCGGCTCCTGCAGAAGCGAAGCAGAAACCTGCTTCTGATTCTAGGGCTCCATTCACCCCTCTCGGGAGCTTTAGGGAGTGGCTTTTGGTGTTTTTAGATTTTTAAGCAATCTCAACATCCAACCTGGGGCTCGAACTCACAACCCCAAGATCAAAAGTTGCACGTCCACCAACTGAGCCAGCCAGGTGCCCCCCGGCCCCCATGGCTTCCTGAAGGGGGTTCCTGGGTCTCATGTGAGATTCTGAAGGAGAGCATCGGGTCCAGTGAAGCAGGGACACACGGGGTCTGTCAGCCCCGCTGACATGTCAGAAGGAAGCACGTCTCTCCAACAGCGGTCCTGCTCTGGGGGTGTGCCGTGCTCGCTTCCCCGCCCTGATCTGAGGAAGACCCTGGACGTGCAGGGACCCGTCCCCGGAGTGGACTCAGCCCTGCCCTCCGCCCCGCGTGGGGCCCGAGCCACCCCCTGGTGAGAGCACACCTGAGGGTCCAGCCGAGAGTGTGGGCGTGTAGAGATCTCTGGAGAGAACCCCTCAGCTCACCCCCTGCCACCCTGGGCCGCTCTCCTGCGCACCCCGCGGCTCTCCGCACTCCCTCCAGGTGCTCCGCCCCTGCCTCCCAGGGTTGGGGGAGCTTCAGGCCACTCCAGGGGCACCCACCCACTGCTCCCGGGCCCCCTTCCGAACCCCGGTGCCCAGGGCACCGTCCTGGCCGTCCTTCTTCAAGCTCTCCCCTCTCTAAACCCCACAGTTTCCTTTCCAGAATCTTCGCAGGCCTGGCTCCACCAGGGACCCTCTGTCCCCACGTGCACATCATGTTTCAAGGTAGACGTATGTGGAGGAGCACGGCTGGAAGCCCCTCCCCCCGGTCCCCGCGCTGGCCGAGGCCGTGGCCGCTAACGTGGCTCCTACCCATTTCAAGGTACTCGTCAAACAGACCCTCGCAGGGCAGAAGCTCGTAGTCGGCCTCCCAGGGGGCCTGGCCAGCCGCCTCGGGAGCCCCCGCCTTCCTCCTCTTGGGGTGCAGCCGGCACCTCTGCCACCAGCCCTGCAGCTTCCTGGAGGAGGAGACATGCGAGAAAGTGGCCCTGGTTCCCCCAGGCCTGGCCGTGCTGGCCCTGCGGGTAGGGGGCGACGGGGGGGGGGGGAGGACCTGGGCCATAGGGAGGGCAGGGGTGAAGCCTCTGGCACAGACTGGCCGGGAGCATCTACGTCCCCCGCCCCGCCAGTCACGGGGGGCAACCCGTCCCCTGACCCCTCAGCACCCTTGGGAACTGGAGAGACGTCCAAGAGCTAAGTCAAGGTTGGGAGGGGGCAAAGGAGGATGGTCGCTCTGCCGGTGGGGGCACACGTGTCCATCGCTCTTTTTGGGGG